>PVIW01008810.1:0-57315 GCA_004026585.1 Noctilio leporinus
TGCTGATATTTTCTTTAGCTGAACAGAAACTTTTCAATTTGATATAGTCCCATTTGTTGATTCGTTCTTTGATTTCCTTTGCCCTTGGTGAAGTATCAGTAAACATATTTTTGCATAGGATATCTGAAAGTTTACTGCCTATATTTTTCTCCAGGACCTTTATGGTGGCACTGCTTATGTTTAAATCCTTTATCCATCTGGAGTTTATTTTGGTGTATGGTGTAAATCGGTGGTCTAGTTTTATCTTTTTGCATGTTGCTGTCCAGTTCTCAAAACAGCATTTGTTGAAGAGACTGTTTTTACTCCATTGGATGTTCCTACCCCCTTTGGTGCTCTACACGTTCAGAGAAACTTCTCTAGTAATGAACTATAGAAATGATCCCTGAAAGTATAGTCTTTATTTGTTGATTTATTAATGATGGCCTTTCTGGTACATGTGAGGTGGTATCTCATTGTGGTTTTAATTTGCATCTCTCTAATGGCTAGTGATGTTGAATATCTTTTTATATATCTATGGTCCCTCTGTATATCCTTCTCGGTGTGTGTGTGTGTCTATTCAGGTCCTTTGTCCATTTTTAATTAGATTGTCTATCTTCCTGGTGTTCAGTTGTATGAGTTCTTTATGTATTTTGGAGATGAAACCCTCATCCAATGTATTGTTGGCAAATATGTTCTCCCATACAGTTGGTTCTCTTTTCATTTTAATGATGATTTCTTTGGCTGTGCAGGAACTTTAATTTGATGTAGTCTCATTTGTTTATTTTTTTCCTTTTGTTTCCCTTGCCCTAGTTGATATATTAGCAAAAATGTTGCTATGTGAGATATCTGAAATTTTGCTGCCTGTTTTCCACTAGGATTTTTATGATATCGTGACTTATATCTTTTATCCATTTTCAGTTCATTCTGTTGTATAGTGTAAGTTAGTTGTCTAGTTTTTATTCTTTGTTGTTTAGTTTTTTGTTTGTTTGTTTTTTGTATGTATCATCCCAGTTTTTCCAATGCCATTTGTTGAAGAGGCTATCTTTACTCCATTTATATGCCCCCTTTGTCAAATATTAATTTACAATAAAGGCATGAGCTTGTTTTAGGCTCTCTATTCTGTTTCATTGATCTGTGTGTCAGTTTTTATGCCAGTACCAGACTGTTTTGATTACGACGGCCTTGTAGTGTAATTTGATACAAGGTATTGTTATCCCTCCGACTTTGTTCTTCTTTCTCAAGATTGCTGAGGCTATTAGGTGTCTCTCTTTATTTTCTTTTGGTTCAGACACATTTTTGGAATATGTGTTCCAGATCTGTGAAATATGCCACTGGTATTTTAATAGGAATTGCATTGCATCTATGATTGCTTTGGGTAGTACAGACATTTTAATAATGTTAAGTCTTCCAATCCAGGAAGAGGATATATGCTTACATTTATTTGGATCTCCCTCAGTTTCTTTCTCCATTGTTTATACCAGGTACAGGTCATTTACCTTCTTAGTTAAATTTACTTCTAGGTACTTTTGTTGTTGTTGCTATAGTAACTGGGATTTCCCCCATTACTTAGTTTCTTTTTCTGATAGTTCATTGCTGCTGTACAAAAATGCCATCAATCTCTTTTTTAATTATATATATTTTAAGTATATTTTATTGATTATGCTGTTAAAGTTGTCCCAATTTCTTCTTCCTTATTTATTTTTTATTAATTTTTTTTAATTTTAAGATTTTATTTATTATTTTTAGAGAGAGGGGAAGGGATAGAGGCAGAGAGGGAGAGAGACATCATTGTATGGTTGCCTTTCACCTGCCTCCAGCTACAGACCTGGCTGGAGACCTGGCTTGCAACTTGGTTATGTACCCTGGCTGGGAATTGAACCAGTGACCTTTGGGTTCACAGGCTGGCGCCTTATCCACTGAGACACCAGCCAGGGGCAATTGTTCCAATTTCTTATCTTTTTGTTCCACTCCGCCCAGGACCACTCTTCCCTCTGGCAATCCCATCCTCCTTAGTCCATGAGTAATGCATATAAGTTCCCTGATTTCACCCTTTTTAATATTATTCTTAACTTCCCTTGTCTATCTTGTACCCACCAGTTATTTTTCCTAATCTTTGCACCATTTCCTCATTTATCCCCCTTCCCCTCCTAGCTAGTAACCCTCTCAAAGAACTCCATACCTATGATTCTGATCCTATTCTAGTTGTTTAGTTTTTTGTTTTTATTTTTTAATGTGCTGTTGCTGATACTTGTGAATTTGTTGTTATTAAAAAAAAGATCTTATTTATTATTTTTAGAGAGAGGGGAAGGGAGAGAGGCAAAGAGGGAGAGAGACATCAATGTATGTTTGCCTTTTACCTGCCTCCAGCTGTGGACCTAGCTGGAAACCTGGCTTGCAACCTGGTTATGTGCCCTGGCTGGGAATCGAGCCAGCGACCTTTGGGTTTGCAGGCCGGTGCCTTATCCACTGTGCTATCATTGTCATTTTAATGTTCATAGTTTTGATTGTCTTTTTTTTTTTTTTTTTTAAAGTAAGTCCCTTTAACATTTTAATTAATAATGGCTTAGTGATGATGAACTCCTTTAGCTTTACCTTGTTTGGGAAGCACTTTATCTGCCCTTCCATTCTCAATGATAGATTTGCTGGATAGAGTAATCTTGGCTGTAGGTCCTTGCTTTACATGACTTTGAATATTTCTTGCCAATCCCTTCTAGCCTACAAAGTTTCTTTTCAGAAATCAACTGACAGCCTTATAGAAATTCCCTTGTAGGTAACTAACTTCTTTTCTCTTGCTGCCTTTAAGGTTCTCTCCTTATCTTTAACCTTTGGCATTTTCATTATGTGTTTTGGAGTGGGCCTCTTTGCATCCATCTTTTGGGACTCTCCGTGCTTCCTGAACTTGCATGTCTCTTTCCTTCACCAGATGACAGAAGGTTTTTTCCATTATTTTTTCAAATAGACTTCCAATTTCTTGTTCTTTCTCTTTTCCCTCTGGCACTCCTATGATGAGAATGTTAGTTGAAGTTCCTCAGAGGCTACTTATACTAACTATCCTCATTTTCTTGGATTCATTTTTCTTTTCTTTTCTTTTTTTGTTCTGATTGGTTGTGTTTTGCTTCCTTATGTTCCATATCAATGATTTGATTCTCAGCTTTATCACCTCTACTATTCCCTCCTTGTAAATTGTTCTTTATTTCAATTAGTGTATCCTTCATTTCTGACTGGATCATTTTTATGCTGTTGAGGTCCTCACCAAGTTCCTGGAGCACCCTTCTAACCAATGTTTAGAACTCTGCATATAATAGATTGATTATCTCCATTTTGTTGATTTCTTTTTCTGGAGTTTTGATCTGTTCTTTCATTTGGGCCATGTTTCTTTGTCTCCTTGTTTTGACACCCTTCCTGTGTTTATTTCTATGTATTAGGTAGAACTGCTTTAACTGTTGCCTAATGTAGTAGGTGTTCTGTAGAGTCCAGTGGCACAGCTTTCCCTATCATCCAAGAGGGGTACTTGAGGTATGCCCTTTGTGTAGATTGGGTACACCCTCCTCTTTTAGTTGAGCCTTGCTTGCTGTTGGAAAATTAATAGGAGGGATTTACCCAGGCCAGTTACCTGCAAGGATTTGCTGTGACCACTGACCATTAAACTCTGCCCTCTGTGGAGAATCAGCTGTGTAGGGTCGGGGTGCTCTGACATGGTCTGTAGCTGTCCACTGGGTGTGCTGGCCCCAGGGTTTTCCTCATGATGCAGGCCAAGGCCAGCCCCGACCTGTGTTTTGCACAGGGCCACCCTGCCTGAGCTATAAAGCAATATGACATGGCTGCTACTTGTGCTGGGCTTGGAGATTCCCAGGCAGAGCCAAATTGTGAATGTAGGCTGGCTGCTGCTAGTGCTGAGCCTGGGGCTTACTGAGGCAGCTGTTGCTTGTTTGATCGGGTTTAGCAACTTGTGCAGCAGCAGCCAAGACCAACCATTCTTATGGAAAAGCAGCTTGGGAGGACTTGTAAGTTGGGTGGGGTAAAACTCTGGGGATCTCCAGGCAGGTCAAACAGTGTTACACAGTTTGATGGAGTCTCATATATGGCACCAGCTTGCCAGCTCTGTGGGGGGAGAGTTTAGAAATGGGACAATGGCCTCTGCGCACCTTGATGCCTGACACTTCAGTTTCTCCCTGTATACTAGGGCTCCAGCAGTTTCTTCCACTGACTCAGTCCCTGCTGGTTTTTTGCAGCCAGAAATTGTGGAGACTCTCTTCCTGGCACTGGAACCCTGGGCAGGGGTGCCTGTTGTGGAGCTGGGACTCCTCTCTCCCCAGGTATCCCTCCCAAGATTTTATCCAGCCCATGTGGATGAGGCACCAGCTGTTCTACATTTGTGCCTCTCCTACCTGTCTGGATGGATGAAGTTTCTTTAATTCCATAGTTGTCAGATCTCTATTTAACTCAATTTTGACAGTTTTGAGTGATGCTTGTGTTCTATGTTAGTTGTAATTTTGATGTGGTTGTGCAAAGAGGTGAGCCTTGTCTGCCTGTGATGCCATCTTCACCATTGATTTCTGAATATTGACTTGTATCCTGCCATGTTGACGGATTCACTTACTAGGTCAAGTAGTTTTTGCTGGAGACTATAGGGTTTTCTAAGTACAATTCATGTCATCTGAGAATAATGAACATTTTACTTCCTCCTTTCCAATTTGGATGCCTTTTATTTCTATCTTTTTTTTTTTTTGTCTGATTGCTCTTACTAGAACTACAAGTATTATGTTGACTAAGAGTGGTGAAAGGGGAGGCAGGAGAAAAGGCAACCATACATTGATGCTTGTCTCCCTTTCTTCCTCCCTCCCTGCTCTTCTCTCTAAAAATAATGAATAAAAAAAAAAAGAAAAAAAGAAAAAGAGACCCTGGTTGGTGACACACAGTGGATAAGGCACCATCCTGCAAACACAAAGGTTGCTGGTTCAATTCCCAGCCAGGGCACATAACCAGGTTGCAAGCCAGGCCTCCAGCCAGCTCTGTAGCTGGAGGCAGGTAAAAGGCAACCATACATTGATGTCTCTCTCCCTTTCTTCCTCCCTCCCTTTCCTGCTCTCTGAAAATAATAAATAAAATATTAAACAAATAAAAGTAGTGAAAGAGGACATTTTGTCTTGTTCCTGAACTTATGGGAAATATAGTGCTTTTAGTTTTTGCCCATTGAATGTGTTATCAACAGTAGGTTTTGCATATATGGCCTCTATTATTTTGAGGTAGGTTCCTGTTATTCCCACTTTACTGAGTATTTTTATCATAAATGGGTGCTGGATTTTATCAAATGCTTTTCCTGTATCTATTGATGTACCCATGTGATTTTTGTCTTTCATTTTGTTTATGTGATATATTACATTTATTGATTTGCAAATATATAATCGTTGTATTCTTGGAATACATCCCACATGATTGTGGTGTATGATCTTTTAAAATGTATTACTAGATCTGATTTGCTAGTATTTTGTTAAGGATTTTAGCATCTTTGTTTCTCAGAGATATTGACCTTTAATTTTCTTTCTTTCTTGTGTCATCACTTGATTCTGAGATTAGGATAACACTGGCCTGGTGAAAAATTTGGGAGTCTTCCCTCTTTTTGAGTTTTTTGTTTGTTTGTTTGTTTTTAGAATAGTTTGAGAAGAAAAGGTGTTAGTTCTTCTTCTTCTTTTAAAAGCTAAAGAGTGGATATTTTTATTAAAAAAAAATTAGCCCTGGCTGGTGTCACAGTGGATAAGGCGCTGGCTTGAGAACTCAAAGGTCATTGGTTCAATTCCCCAGCCAGGGCACACAACTGGGTTGCAAGTCAGGGCTCCAGCCAGATCTGTAGCTAGAGGCAGGTGAAAGGCAACCACACATTTATGTCTCTCTTCCTCTCTGCCTCTCTCCCTGCCCCTTTCTCTAAAAATAATAAATTATATCTTTAAAAATTTAAAATTTTTTTAAAGACCTAGCTTGCAACTTGATTATGTGCCCTGGCTGGGGAATCGAACCAATGACCTTTGGGTTTGCAGGCCAGCGCCTTATCCACTGTGCCACCAGCCAGGGCTTAGTTCTTCTTTCAATGTTTGGTCAAATTCACCTGTGAAGCCATCTGGTCCAGGCGTTTTGTGTGATAGGAGTTTATTTATTTTATTTTTTAAAATTTTAATTTATTTTTATTACTGCCCCAATTTTGCTGGTTGTTATTAGTTTATTCAGGTTTTCTGCTTCTTTCTGATTTAGTTTTAGAAGGTTGTATGCTTCTAGAAATTTAACCATTCCACCCAGGTTTCCAATTTCTTGGTGTATAGTTTTTCACAGTAATTTCTTTATATTTTTTTAAAAAATTCTTTTTTCTTTTTTATATTTAGAGAGAGGGAATAGGAGGGAGAAAGAGTGGGAGAGGAACATCAATGTGTGGTTTCTTTCATGCACCCCCAACTGGGGATCTGGCCCACAACCCAGGCATGCGCCCTGACCAGGAACAACTCTGGTTCACAGGCCTGCCCTCGATTCACTGAGCCACACCATCCAGGACATATTCATAATAATTTCTTACGATCCTTCGCATTTCTGGGGTATTGGTTGTTACTTCCCTTTTTTCATTTCTAATTTTATTTATTTGGGTCCTCTCTTATTTTTTCTTGATGAGTCTGGTTATGGGGTTGTCAATTTTGCAACCTGGTTATGTGCTCTGGCTGGGAATCGAACTAGCGACTTTTGGGTTTGAAGGCCTTATCCACTGTGCCACCAGCCAGGGCCCTAGTTGAATTTTGATCTGCTCTTACTGGATTTTGAGTCTTTTGTTTGTTAGCTCTCATTTCTCGTACTATTGTGACGGGAAATTTAGCCATATACAGAGGAACCACTTTAGGACAGGCTCCATTTTGACAGACTAACTGCTCAAACTTTAGCTTCTGTATTCCCCGCTTGCTCTGCTTCCGCTCACTAAGCAAAAAGTATATAAGGAAGGAGCCCATGCTCAGGGCCCAGAATTTGGAGTCTGACTCCTCTGGGTCTGCACGCCTAATAAACTACTTATTCCCTCACCTGTTCTGCCGGAGTCCTTCCTGCAACACTATCAGTTTGCCTATTACCAGCAGTTTCTTTTCTGATTTACTATCTGTAACTTTCTGTGACTTGAGAATTCAGACAACCAGATTTGTTAGGAATGGATACAGCTTTAGTCAGTGCAGTCTGAGATTAGATCTGAGAGCTGGAGAGATCTGAGCAAGCGTGAGCTGTGAATATGTCAGCATGGGGCCATCCAGCATGCATGGCTGCCAGCAGTTTTATTTTATTCATGAGCTGGTTTCCACCTGTTCTAGAATGGCGAGACCGCCAAGGGGCATCATTGTAATTGGTAACAGACCAGCTGCAGGGAAACTATTGGGCTGACTCAAAAGTTTTTATTTTTAATTTTTCCTGTGCTGTGGTTTTAGTGCTTAGTTGTCTTTAACTTTGTTTGAAACAATTTTGTTAGATTGTATTGTGATAGCTGTCACATCAGTGTGCATTAAAAAAAACATCAAAATGTGAATTTTTGTGCAGCCATTTTAATATTGAAGGTGGAAGAAGCTATGCAACATTTTTGGCACACTACGCTTTATTATTTCAAGAAAGATAAAAATGCAACTGAAATGCAAGAAAAAAAGAATAAAATAAAAAAAGATTTGTGCAATGGGTGGAGAAGGTGCTGTGACTGATCAAACATGTCAAAAGTGGTTTGTGACATTTCTGGGTACTATTGGCATTTTGGCCAAATAATTCTTTTGCAGGGCTGTCTTATGCATTGGAGGATGTTTAGCAGTACCCTTGGCCTCTACCCACTAGAAGCAAATAGCGGGTGACACCCAACATATTCAGAATATCCAAATCAATAAACTTATTGTTGAAAAGGAAAAATGTGTCTTTCATTTTACAGAAAAAACTAAACAGACTTTTTGGCCAACCCAACACTTATTATAGTGTGCCTTAAATGCATTGTGAATGACTGGAGACCTACCATTCAAATTTATAAAAAGAAAATGTATGTTTTGAGCATGTGTAACCAAGCTTTAATGTTTACTGAGTATTTAAAATACATAGACATAAATAGTGATTCTTGTAAAACAGTGCTCCAAATACTCATATACACATCCTACTCTATGCTTCTGAAAGTGACCAAAAGGGCAGCAAAGTACTTGAGTAAGGAAACCACCAAGGATAGAATGTATCATTTAAGATGCTTGCATATTTATTAATCATATTTTATTGGCAAACCAGGAACACCTTACACATAATGTTATATTGACAGCACTCACTCTGACATGAACTCATTGTTGGATTGAGCACGGTTGATCAGTGCACCTCTGTCGAGTTAATAACAGAGGGAGGTTAATTTGCCAGAGTAGTCCCTCAGATCAGGACATAGATAAGTGCAAATTGGTTAGAACAGTCATTGGACTAAGGATGAAAGGTTCCTTTCAATGATTCGCTAACCCCTTAGTCATTGTTTGTTGAGAGTGTGCTGTGTGCAGAGGTGCTAAGGCAGAGTCTAGGGCCACCGCCAGGTAATGGGGGGCACATTCCTCTAGAAAATCATCAGAGAAAGCCAAAGGGGACCACTGGAGGAGACATTTAGGGGGTGTCCCATAAGAATAGTGGCATGGGACAGAGGGGAGCAAAAAGGGGATGGATGTAATACAACAACAACAACAACAACAACAACAAAAGAACAGTGACATGGTTTGTTCAGGACCAGACTGCACCTTTACACCTCTCTTGTAATTGAAGAGAATGGATGGAAAGGCACCAAGGACTTTTAAGAATTCAGTGAGGTTAAATTCTTGTACAACAGAGTTTTTTACCTTTCTGGTAGATTCACTTTGGGCCCAAGTTAGCGTAGACCAGCAACAGCAATTTCATCTTAATTCCTTGACTTTCCTTTGACTCTATTTATGATAAATATGCTTAAGAATGAAGATATTACATTTATTTCAGTCCACTTAACAGTGGTGATATGCTTGCCATCATTTCATTGAATTTTTTTTTGGCACTCTAAAAGAAGTTATTTTTGAGAAGAGCATCTTAATATTTCTGTCTTGATAGTAGTAATTCTGGATTTGTTTCCATCAGCCTTTTCAGTTTTACGTTCCATGGTTTCTGTTGCAGGACACGTTAAATTTCACTCTGTATTTGTAAGCAATGTTATCATAAAATTTAACCTTTTAAGCATTGTAGCATTTTTCCTGATTATAAAAGTAATGCAGATTTTAAAATAGCACTTAGGAAATGTTTTTAAATAACACTTGGAAAATTTAAGATAGGTTTAAAGAAAAATTGTTACCAACATCCCTGTTTAACCACTTGCTATTATTTTCATATATTTGTTTCTACTTTTTATTCACATATTTACATTATTAAAATATGATTGACCTCTACTGCTTTTAAAATTAACCTTAAATTGTGAGCATTTCTTCTTAGATGGTATGAATTCTTTAAAAACATGTATACATGTTATTTTTTTTAAAGATTTTATTTCATTATTTTTAGAAAGAGGGGAAGGGAGAGAGGCAGAGAGGGAGAGAGACATCAATGTGTGGTTGTCTTTCACCTGCCTCCAGCCACAGACCTGACTGGAGACCTGGTTTGCAATCTGCTTATGTGCCCTGGCTGGGGAATTGAACCTGCGACCTTTGGGTTCACAGGCCGGCGCCTTATCCACTGTGCTACCAGCCAGGGCCTACATGTTATTTTAATTGGCTAAAAATGGGTTGTCATGGGAATGTGTCAATATTTGTAAACTCATTTTTGGTTTATTGCCAATTTTCACTATTAAAAGTAATTCAGTAAATATCTTCATGCATAATTTTATTTCCTGTAATTCAGGTAATTTCTTCTGGAAAGTAGTTGTAGAAATTGACTTACTACATTAAACAGTAGGAACATTTATCTTCCTTTATTGGCTTCTAATAAATATTATTGTATAATTAGTATTTAATCATTTTTCTTTTCTTTTTTCCTCAGCTCACTACCCTGGGCAATCTCACACCTTTCAAGCAGTGTGTTTTTCTGCTGTGAAATGTGGGAAAGGTTCAGACCAGACATCAGATATTTATTCTGGGGGCATTATTAGTGTGGGAACACATTGGTATGCTTGTTTATTTTTTCTTGTTTACTGAAGCATGATATATGTATATATGTATTCACATATACATACATGTGTATTGTTAAGTATCTTTGTGTGTAGTAGTTATTTTTTTAGTTATAAGGGGCTTAGGTTTTAGGGATTCCAGTTACTATCATGGAACAGTACCTAAAGGATTTGAAGCACTGTTCAAAAAATTGATTTAACAGGTGTTAAATCAGTGCTTCCAAAGGCCAAGTCTTCAGCAATCTTACCAGAAGAAGTGGCATTAGCAGAGATTTCTGGAGTCAGAAATGTTGTGTTATTTGGAGCAGAAGTAAGTACCTGTTGTCTTGGACATAATATCACTTGTAGAAAACCTGTGTTTTCAGAATGCAATTTTGAATATAGAATACTGTGTAGGTGATAATCATGATGAAAAATAACAACTGTTTATTGTTTCAACCATTTGCATGGCACTGACCTAAGTACTTTACAGTATATATGCAATCACTCGCTAACCCTCACAGCCTCCCCTGAGCTAAGGACTCTGGTGCTCCTGTGTTAGAGATGAAGGCAGGTGCAAACAGAGTATAAGTATTAGTTCATAATTTATTGTAAACAACTATTGAACTAAATTTAAACTTTACAGCCCTGGCTGGTGGCTCAGTGGATAAGGCGCCAGCCTGCAAACCCAAAGGTCGCTGGTTCTATTCCCAGCTAGGGCACATAACTAGGTTGCAAGCCAGGTCTCCAGCCAGGTTCGTAGCTGGAGGCAGGTGAAAGGCAACCATTCATTGATGTCTCTCTCCCCTTCTGCCTCCCTCCTTTCCCCCCTCTCTAAAAATAATAAATAAAATCTTAAAAAATAAATAAAAAATAAATTTAAACTTTATGAAAAACTTATAAAAACAGCAAAATTCAAATAATAGTTTAATATATTTATGGTATTTTGTTAGTAGGTTTTATAGCAGTAGGTTTGAACAGTAGAAAGATGCAGTCTCAAATTTATTTATTTATTATTATTGTATTACATTTGTCCAATTTATTCTCCCCCACCCCCATTGCTCTGCCCTCAGGTTTGGATGTACATTCAAAAAAATTATCCTCTTAAAGGAATGTCTCAACTAGCTTAGAGATATTGTAATTGCATTGTTTGGGGCAAAGACATTTTTTAAGAACAAATGAATGAGAGTTCAGTGCTTAGTCTTATGAAACATTGTAATATAAATTTTAATTTTTTTTAGATACTGGAGTAAATTTTACGAATACACAAAGTGCCACATAGTACTATGTTTAGATCAGCTTGGTTGGTCAAAATGTTTTAAATTGGTTTAGTATCTCTTCTTGATCCTTTGAAAAAATTCTCTACTGAAAGGCCTAATAAAGATATAAATGAAAGATAATTTGGGAAAGGAAAGTGTTAAATGATTTGCATCCACATTAACCTGTAAAAGAGCAAACAAAGCACACTCCTGAAAAAATCCAGTCATACTATCATTAATTGTTGAAACTTGGATAGCACACAAACTCTGTTTTGGCTGCTTGAATGTGGAAAGATATGAATCCAGATATAAGAGATCACCTAACAAAAGCTTTCCTATCATGAATAACTGGAAGCATAGGTTTTGAAGTATTTTAACACATAAGAAATATAATACAAGTAAACCTAAGCTACCAAGAGTTCTCTGGGATGAGTATATATGGGTTTATTTGTTCATTATTGATTACCTCCCTGCTGGGGACAGTTAAGAGAGGGGAGAGCTATTGTTTCTGAAGGAGCCCAGCTGAGTGGATGATCCAACACAGGCCACACAGGGAGGTAGGTATAAAGACAAGGTCCTGGGCACAGCTAGGGAATGTCGATGACAGGTTCTCCCTGGGCAGATGAGGGCTTTTTAGGTCCGCAGTTTTTTTATTTTAATTCTAAGTAGGGATTTTTTTTGTAGTTGGTTTGGGTTAATATATAAAATATTTCCTGGCCTCTTCTTAACAGGATAGGAAAGTTTTGCTCCAAGCTTAAAGTCTCTGGAAGGAGCTCCCAGTCTAGTCTAAACATTGCTGCCTAAAGGGCACCAGGCATACCCCGCTCCTATGCACAGGTGAAGAGCACAGGCACCAGATGGGTAAATAGAGCAGCTTCACATTCACTGAGCCCTTGCTATGAGCCAGGAGCTGACAGATGCTCTAGGTCTGTTATCTAAGTCTCATAACCTTGTCAAGTTGTTCTTATTGTCCCCACTCACAGACATTCAGTGCCCGGATCTGGGAGCAGAAATGTGTGGGTGGGCCCCTCACTAACTGTGTGGCCTCGAGTGTTTCTAGATACGAATTGTGGGGAATGACACCTCCTTACTACATACAGCAGGGCAATTACTCATTTTATGCACAATTGCTGTTGATTAAAGACAGCTCTGCAGGGGAGTTGCTAGTCATGCCAAGGGCCTGGAATCAGTGTGCAGTGGGCATTGCTCAAGCGGGGTTTTCAGACTTGACTGTCCAGGGGGCGAGGCAGGTAATACAAATAAATGAGATGGGACAGGTGGGCCCGGCACACGGGGATGTACACGTACCTTCTAAAGGGGCAGGCCCCACCTAGTTCTGCCACCACTGAAAATGAAAAGCTGACTTTTTAGATGTGGGTCTATTGGCCGTGAGTCCTATCTGTAAACACAACTGACCCCCTGCTCATGGTGCTCTTCAAATCCCCCCGCATTCACTTTACTAGTGGTCTTTGTTTCAACCTGTAGCGCTCTAAGGCAGTGGCCTCAGAGTTTGCTACCAATTAGAGCCACCTGGAAAGCTTTTTAAAAATATTTTAAAAAGATTTTATTTATTATTTTCAGAGAGAGGGGGAGGGAGAGAGGCAGAGAGGGAGAGAAACATCAATGTATGGTTGCTTTTCACTTGTTTCCAGTTACGGACCTGGCTGGAGACCTGGCTTGCAACCTGGTTATGTGCCCTGGCTGGGGAATCAAACTAGCAACTGTTGGGTTCACAGACTGGCACCTTATCCACTGTGCTACCAGCCAGGGCTGGAAAGCTTTTAAAAGAGCTTTCCCCAGAGCATGCCCCGCCCATCAATGAAATCAGTCTGCATGGGTGAGACCCAGATGCTGTGTGTGTGTGTGTGTGTGTGTGTGTGTGTGTGTGACACTCCCTAGGTGATTCCAATGTGCAGCCACGTCTGAGGCACCGGGCTCTAACTCCTTGCTGCTCCACGTTCCCCTGCCAGCATGACCCTCACACTTGAGGCAAATGCAGAATCACAAAGCCCAGCCTGTACCGTTGGGTCATACTTGCACTTGGTCAAAGTTCCAGGTGATTCCAGGCTCAAGTTTGTGAAATATTGCCTAATGATTATCCAGTGACAAGCTGAACCTCACTTTGAAGCCTTAGGAGAGTGGTTCTTAGTCACAGTTACTCAGTAAAATGATCAGGGAGTTTCAAAAATGTACCCATATCCAGGCCTGTCTCAGGAGAGTCTCACTTGATTGATGTGTGGTGGTTCTGGGCCTCAATCAGAATTTAGAAAAACTGTCCCGAAGTGAGTCTTATGGGTCTCCAAGGTTGAAAGCAACTAACTGCTTTAGTTCAATTTTCTTCATTCTGTAGTGCTGTGAATTGTCTTCACCTACTAAATATGTCTACCATAGAGTTATCTGATAATTACTTCATACTGAACGAGGCGCTGGGAGAATTTTGCTTGCTAACAAAACTGTGTTTGTGGTGATATCTAGGTATGTATGTGTTCTAAAACTTTTGTTCAAACCTTAGCTGGTGTGGCTCTGTTGGTTAGGCATCGTCTCGCAAAGTAAAAGGTTGCTGGTTCACGTCCCAGTCAGGGCACATGCCTGTGTTGCAGGTTCAGTTCCTAGTCAGGGCATGTAGGACAGGCAACTGATCAATGTTTCTCTCTCACATCAATGTTTTTCTCCCTCTCTTTCTCCCTTCCTTCTCCTCTCTCTAAAAATAAATAAAATCTTTAAAAAATCTTGCTCACATTATAATTTTTAAAATGTTTTATTCCGAATATTTCTGTAAGATGAAATAAGACTATAAACAGTGCAAATAAAGTTAGAAAATAATGCATTTGTATGACATGGAAGAATAAGTGACAACTATGGGAGAGCTAGTTAAGCAGAGTATCTTGAATCTACTTCTTCCTAAAGTAATTTCTTTCGTTTTAATGGGCTTCCATTATTGTGAAAAAGCAGGCTTTTGATATACAGAGGCATGAAGTAACATAAAAATACAAGCGATATTGAGAAATGGAGACCAACATGAATTAACTAATGCAGGGCACAGAGCTTCTATGGAATGAATACTGAAAATTATGTGTATGGCTGGCCTAGAAACTTACTTTGGAGTAATAATTAATTGAATACAATTTTGGTAATGCCTACTCTGAATGTCTTCAGATTATTTATGCAAGTTACCTTCAGCAGCCACATTTGAAGACAGATTTAAGAGTTAGCCAACTGTGGTTTGTAAATAAGGAATCCTTCACTCTTTTTATTTTTCCCCTTAATTTTGCAACACAGCGAAATCATTGGGGACCTTTAGAAAGATAAGAATGCCTGGATGCAAACTCATTGACCGTGTTTCTTCCTATCAAAGGGGTAATTCTGGCGGGGGGAAGGGCAGGAGCAGCTCTCCAGTCTCCCAGACACAGGAGGTAATGAGCAACAGGAATCCTCAACCCACCAGCCGTCCATCAGAGGGGACTTTGAGATCATCTGGCAGAAATCAAAATTTACTCACGTGGACGCCAGTGTCTTTAGCTGTAAAAATGAGGTAACAGCTCGTGTTACTTATGAGAGAGCTTCATGTCATCTTTAGAAAGTATTTAGCGGAGAGTGTCCACTCTCATCACTTCTCAAAGCCTAATCCCACAAGGCAGGTTTTCTGACAATTCATTTTAAGCGGTGTTTATCAAGGACTTTGTCTCCTTTAAAAAAAAATTCTACCCATTAAAGAGAATCAACTTAGTTGCTTTCCTTCCAATCACATAAATAGAAAAAGAACCATCTTTCCTTATGCAGGTGGGGGGTTTCCCATAAGGGACCAGAAGTGGCCCCAGTAAGCTGAATGATACTCACTAATGTAAAAAATAAGTCCCCCCATCCTTGCCAGAACAAACTAAGTATTCAACTGAATGTTCAGTTTATTCAGCTTGGAAAGCTAATTCAGGAGCCTGCAGTCCAACGTACTTTAAGATTCACGCTGTCCTTGCTGGTGCAGGTCAGTGGACTCAGGGCCGGGCTGTAACTGACAGGTCCCTGGTTCAACTCCCCACCAGGGAACAACTGGGTTGTGAGCGGGATCTCTAGTTGGGGGTGTGTAAAAGGTAACCACACATGGATGTGTCTCTCCCTCTTTTTCTCCCTCCCTTTCCCTCTCTCTAAAAATAAATAAAATCCTAAAAAAAAAAAAAAGAAAAGAAAAGATTCATGCTAAGGTTCTTTGGTCACAAGAGGGCAATAGGTCACTCATGTTCTTCAAGTGAAGAGGCTAGTTTATCTGAGTCATGTGCTACGGTTTGCAATCTTCTATCACAAGCATAACTGAAAAAGAAAAGCTAACATCTGTAGGGTGCTTTGAGGTAAACAGAGAAAGCTTGTCTAGGAGAAACAATACGTCAAACGCTTTGGCTGCCCGGAGGGCTGAAGGATCCTGCAAGCACCCGGGGCCGGTAGTGACAGAGCAAGTGCCAGAAGCTCCGTAGCGCCCCCTTGCGGCGCACCGCGGGAATAGGGCTGTCAGCATGGCTTCATCCAGAGCTACTCAGCAGTCGCTTTCCTGTTTATCTTCCATATCCTCGTGAGTCTTCAATTACAGAAAAGTAAGGAAAATTCCTGTATGGAGCAAGTGATAAGTAATGAGGACTCATTGCTTCTTGTTCATAAAAATGTAAATTTAGCCCTTGTCGCACTTGTAGCTCAGCTGGTTGGAGGTTCGTCCTGTGTTTGATCCTGGCCAGGCACATATACCTACCTTGCAAGTTCGATCCCAGTCAGGGTGTGATCCATACTGCTCTCTCACATCGATGCTTTTCTCTCTCTCCCTTCCTCTCTTTCTAAAATCAATTAACAACACAAAATATTCTCTGGTGAGGATTAAAAAAAGAGTAAATTTATAAGGGTCCCAGACTTCGCGCAGTGATCACTGCGGAAGGTATAGAAATATTTAATCCCTGTTGTACACCTTGAAACTATAATATTGTATGTCAACTCTAGAAATATAATATTATACATCAACTATAATTGAAAAATTAATTTAAAAAAACCCAGCAATGCAACATGTTACACTTTGATCCAAAACACGGTGTAGTTTGTTTAGTATATTTATTTATACAGCCAGGATAAAGAAAACTTAGTCCTAGGTAGTTCCATTCCAGGCAGGTTTCTGACTAGGTGTAATAAAGGAAAGAAGACCACCAAATACCAACAGGTATTTATGCTGAAGCTTGAAAGTTGGGCTGCTTTTTTTTTTTTTTCTTAAAGATTTTATTTATTATCTTTAGAGAGAGAAGGGCAGGGAGGGAGGAAGAAAGGGAGAGAAACGCCTATCTATGTATGGTTGCCTTTCACCTGCCTCCAGCTAAGGACCTGGCTGGAGACCTGGCTTGCAACCTGGAAAGTCGGGCTGTTTTGATTTTGGTCCCTACTGGATGAGTGTTAAGAGAGCTGTGTACCTGAGACCTAGCATCTGGTGTTTTATAAAGCATTAAACCTCTATAGAGTAGGACTCTTCTTTCTTAGCTGTTTTTTAAAAAAATGTTACTTTGTTAGATTGTTGAATTAGCTATGAAAAATATTGCTGACCTCCCCCAAATATAAATTTATTAATTAGAAAACTATTTTGGAGTGAGAGTGCCTCCCATTTTTAGCTGGCAAGAAGCATATGCTATTTGATATACATGCCTGAGGGGATCTTAAACTGCTCACTTGTGTTCTTAACTGAGGCATGAACTGGACCATTTGCCTCCTCTGCACTGGGCAGGCAGGGAAGGCAGAATTGGGAAGCCACAGTGTTGAGGAGAGGAGAGGAGACGAACAGTTGCAATGTAGCCCCATTGCTCTGCTGGGAGTTCTGCTGTCAGACCCAACTATTGGTATTTGGTGGTCTTTTTCCCTTTATTACACCTAGTCAGAAACCTGCCTGGAATGGAACTACCTAGGACTAAGTTTTCTTTATCCTGGCTGTATTCTGCCTCCTATCATTCTTCTTCTTCCATGTCAATTGTGTGTGCGTTTTCTACATGTTCTATGGTTTCTAAGGCTATGAAGGTATCATGAGGAATGGTCTTACCTGAAGGCATCTACCTGCTTGGGGGAAATTCTGCCTCATCAACTCCAGAGTGAAGCACCCACAGTTCCTGCTGGTAGTCAGCAATGCCGTATCGACTAACATCTTGGTTTTTCACTCAGTAGTTATTGAAACAAAGTTCTTCATTTTAGGTATTCAGGAATATGTTAGGGTTTTAAAAATGGAATTAGAGACTGTATCATCACAGGAAGTGTGAGGAAACATCATACATGTGATGTGATAAAGACTTCGGGAAAGCTGTAACACAAGGCATTGTTTTCCTCCAGCGAATGGTGGTATAAGTCTGTGATTTCAGATGACTAAAAATAAAGAAATGTCCTCTATGTACAAAATTTAGGAGTTATTGTCTGAGAAAATTCTTTAAATTTTACAGTGAATTAGTGTGCGTGCGTAATTTCATCTACATATTAAAACCTAAGTGAATTTTCATCATACTGAATTGGACTTACTTTTAGGTTATTTTAAAAGGAAGATGGGGCTAATTCCTTCTGTCCTTTAAAAATAAATTGTGGCCCTGGCTGGTGGCACAGTGGATAAGGTGTCGGCCTACAAACCCAAAGGTTGCTGGTTTGATTCCCAGCCAGAGCACATAACCAGGTTGCAAGCCAGGTCTCCAGTCAGGTCCGTAGCTGGAGGCAGGTGAAAGGCAACCATACATTGACATCTCTTTCCCTCTCTCCCTCTCTTCCTCTCTCCCCTCCCCTCTCTCTGAAAAATAATAAATATCTTAAAAAATTGTAACTGAATTGAGTGCATTCCCCTGCTAGCTGGTTTCACTGTCAATCATAAGGACAGATAGTCATCTATACCATCAATTTTAAAAACTTTTTATTTTGAACTAATTTTAGATTTACAGAAACACTGCAAAGATAGTGTTGTTTTTCCTATTTTTGAATTAGAGTGTTCTTTTTTTTTTTTTTTTAAAGACTTTATTATTTTCAGAGAGAGGGAAAGAGAGAGAGGCAGAGAGGGAGAGAGGCAGAGAAACCTCCATGTATGGTTGCCTTTCACCTGCCTCCATGTGTGGACCTGGCTGGAGACCTGGCTTGTAACCTGGTTATGTGCCCTGGCTGGGAATCAAATCAGCAACCTTTGGGTTCACAGTCTGGCACCTCATCCCCTGAGCCACCATCCAGGGCTTCATTTTTTTTCTAATAAAAAGGAAATCCAAATCTTTTCAAACCTTTATTTCCATTTATCATATAGAACTATGGCATTCTTTACGTGAGGTCAGAATTCACAGAGTCTGTTGCTTCCTATGCCAATGTGGACTGTTTGAATTCTTGGCCTGATGAACATGCATCAACTTTTGGGTACAATATAATCTAAAAATCTCTCTGGGATGCTTATTAACATTTAAAAAATTTCCTTTAGGAACCCTTGTTCACAGTTGGTGGGAATGTAGGCTGGTGTAGCCACTGTGGAAAACAGTATGGGGTTTCCTTAAAAAACTAAAAATGGAACTGCCTTTCCACTACTTGGACTATACCCAAAGAATCCTGAAACACCAATTCATAAGAACCTATGTACACCTATGTTCATAGCAGCACTATTTACAATAGCCAAGTGCTGGAAACAACCTAAGTGCCCATCAGTGGATGATTGGATCAAAAAACTTTGGTACATTTACACAATGGAATTCTATATAGCAGAAAGAAAGAAGGAACTTGTACCCTTTGCAACAACATGGATGGAACTGGAGAGTATTATGCTTAGCGAAATAAGCCAGTCAGTGAAGGACAAATGTCATATGATCTCACCCATTACAGGACAATAATGAGCAAAACTAACAACAAGCAAAACAGAACCAAGTATATGAATACAGTGAATAGGCCTTCAGTGGTCAGAGGGAAGGGGGTTGCGGGGAGGGGGGAGGCAGAGGCAAGGAATGGGAGCAGTTTAGACAAGAACCTAGTATGAAGGAACCATGGACATGGACAACAGGTGGGATTGACTTATGGGGGAATGGGTGGGTGGGGAGGGGGACAGAGGGGAGCAAAAAGGGGATGGATGTAATACAACAACAATAAAATAAAAAAAAAAGTTTCCTTCATGCTTGATTTTTTCGTTTATCATGATCAGTTCTATCTGTTGATCTTATTTTCTTTGTTGCTGCTTATTTTCACATGACCAACAATCAGTGGTTGCTTATTCATATTTAAGAGTAAAGAACTGTGTTGCTTATACCAAGTACTTGGCATAAGTTTCTGATGTAGAGATATATATGTGCTTTACTCATAGAATGTTCCCCAGAATGAGAGGGCTGGTTGGAATCTCTTACTCCCTTTTTTCTCTGAGTGAGTCTTGTGGACCTACAAGTTACGTGGTCAGGGCCAGAGCATTGCCTTCTTAGCTAGGAGTTTCCGCCAGTCCTGGGTGAGGTCCTCTTCTGGGATAGTCACATTGAAGCAAGTACTGTAGTTTTTTCTAGGTGGCTCTTTATGTGGATTTTAGGAGAGGTTAAATGTGTTTTATGATGGGAAGAGGGAGGTAAGCACTGTGTATAGTATGTGTGCAGGGCATGGGCATGTGTATAGCATGTGTGTGTGCAGGGGCTGTGTGTAGGTATATTGGCTAACTCTACACAGGGGCATTATTTGCTCCTTTCACTTCGGTGCCCTGTGTCTACCTACTCTGAGCTCAGTCCATCTGGGATTCTATGGGGGGGCGGTGGTGGTGGTGGTGGTTGGGTTTCCCCTGCATTTTGATTCCCTCCTGGTTTTCCTTTTTCATGATCAAATTTCCACATACAGTAAGTTCTCAGTTAATTCTACTGATAGGTTCTGCTGCTTTAAGTGATTGCAGATAAGAAAACCAATTTGATTTTAGGTTGAGGTCAATGAGTTAAGTTCCTTCAGCATCTCTTTGGCATTGTAACAAAATGACAGTGAATGCAAGTGACTTTATTCAAGGATCTGCTGTATTTTCAGGCTGCCAGAAAATTTAGTCTCTACTCCCTGAAGGATCGACTACAGATTTCTTCTCTCTTACAAGTTTATCCATGTCTTGGTTCCTTTTACTGTCTCAGGAAGGAGGAGGAGGGGCAGGCGAACGTGTTCATCTTTGAATGAGCACAAGGACTCCCCCTTAGCCCTGACTCTCCCCTGCCCGTCTCAGGCTTGTTTGCCTGGCTCCTGCCCCATCCTTTTCCTGCTCTGCCCACCTCCAGCTGAGGTTGGCACAGGGGCGGATTCTGAGCCTCAAACTTGGCTCTGGACCTGTCTGGAGGCTCATTTTAGAAGAGTTGTTTAAAATTTGTGCCTCAGCCAGGACCCAGGCAAGATGATGACTCTCGTCCACCTCACAGAGTGATCTGACAATGACTTCATGTATTTTCGCAGCCACAGCATTTCCAAAACGGTCTTCTGACTTTAAAATAACCTCTGTCCTAAAAACCGTAAGCAGACACAGAATGCCATCAGGCAGAGGTAAACTGAATACAGTCCAACGTCCCATCAACACATCTTGAAGGTTTTTCATCATCCTCACCAGGGAGCGATTCCTGACCAACACGCAGGATGCCTGTGCTTAGGGGCCAGCCAGGGAGAAAACTGGCAACTTTCAAAGTCCTGCCCCTTGGTAGAACTTATCCTCAGTGCTGATTTCATTATGGTTTTTTAAAATTTATTTTTATTTTTTATGATCCCCTGACTAAATGAGAACTCGATGAGTCATTGCATAATTAAATACCCATGAAACGGCAGGGATGCACATTCTGGGCTCTCTCAACCAGGCAAGATGTGTTTTCACTTTATTTGGTGAGTGGAGGAAAGGTGCCTCTGAGGGGAAATGTGTTCTCACTACATGTACAAGACACACACAGAGGCAGAAATAAAGGCCTTCCATCACAAACATCAACACACACATTTTAAAGCTTTTATAGACGATTAACTAAAGAGAAGGTGCAGCCTTTTGAGGTTCCTTTATGTGTATCCAGGATTGGGATGAACTAAATGAATCCACCTAGGTCTGGGATCTGTCTGGCAGAGACACCGAAGGACCATTGTGGGAGGACTTAGGTATTATCCTTGCTATTCGTCTCAGAAAATTAGTGGAAGAGCAAAAACAACAACAACAACAACAACAAACCCTCAGATTTCCTTACTGTCTCATTGAGGATGTCAACATTTATCTGCACATCTAAAACTTGTATTTTTATGTTTTTTCAACAGTTTTTACTTTAGGGGAAAAGTCTATAATCCTATTACTGCTCATGAAATAGTTCTTTTTGAAAGCATTAAGGCACAGACCAGGTGCTCGATGATAGTTTTATCCCTTTTCCTTCCAAGTGCATCTCCTTCGTGACTTTCAAACCATGTGTCTGGGTTGAGCTCAGGCATCAGGAACCATGGAAATGAATCCTTTGGTTACAATTCACAGTGCAAGTCCCTTCCCCCTTAATATTTGTATACCTTAACTTGGCCTTCCCTGAAATTTTTTGGTCTGTCCCTATACCCTTTAGAGCACTTTCCTTGTCACTTTGATATTTCAACATCCAGAGGTGTTTGCTATGGCTGCCTGCAAACCTAAATATTAAATAAGACCTGGCCTGGCCAGTGCGACTCATTGGTTGGGTGCCATCCCACAAACCAAGTCACCAGGTCAATTCGCGGTCAGGGCACATGCCTGGGTGGCAGGTAGGTCCCTGGTTGGGGTGTGTATGAGAGGGAGTGGATGGATGTTTCTCTTAGACATAGATGCTTCTCTCCATCTTTCACCTTCCATTCCCCTCTCTCTAAAATTAAATAAATAAACAAACTTAAAAAATAAAAACAAGACCATGACTGTCACTGATCCTGAAGGGATCAGAACATCTAGCAAAATTATTATTTTTTTCCAAAGATTTTATTCATTACCTTTGTAGAGAGGGGAGGGGAGAGAGGAAGAGAAGGGGAGAGACATCAATGTGTGGTTGCCTTTCACCTGCTTCCAGCTATGGACCTGACTGGAGACCTGGCTTGCAACCTGGTTATGTGCCCTGGCTGGGAATCAAACCAGTGACCTTTGGGTTCATAGGCCAGCACCTTATCCACTGTGCCACCAGCCAGGACCTAAAACATTTTAAGAAGAAAGAGTTTTCTTTTAAAAACATAAAACCTAGGAATCTTGGATTATTAGTGAAACTCTCTCCTGATGTTGGATAAAGACCTGCTCCAACTTAATGAGGGTGTATGTCCCTTTATGTACCTAAGCCTGTCATTCCATTGACTGGGACTTTGTTTACATAGAGTCAGAGCACATATTATTTAATTTCTCATAGCTTTATTTTAAATTTGCCTTCCAGTAAGTAACTGTGATTAAACATAACACTTGTCTATGTACTCTTTTTAGTCTATCTTTATGTGTGTTTAAAACATTGTTATTTTTATTTTTTAAAAGATTTTATTATTTTTAGAGAGAGGGGAAGGGAAAGAGGCAGAGAGGAAGAGTGACATCAATGTATGGTTGCCTTTCATCTGCCTCCAGCTATGGTCCTGGCTGGAGACCTGGCTTGCAACCTGGTTATGTGCCCTGGCTGGGAATAGAACCAGCAACCTTTGGGTTTGCAGGCCAGCATCTTATCCATTGTGCCACCAGCTAGGACCTAAAACATTTTAAAATGTGTATTTTAGGCCCTGGCTGGTAGCACAGTGGGTAAGGCGCCTTTGGGTTCGCAGGTTCGATTCCGCAGCCAGGGCACATAACAAGTTGCAAACTAGGTCTCCAGTCAGATCTGTGGCTGGAGTCAGGTGAAAGGCAACCATACATTGATGTCTCTCTCCCTCTCTGCCTCTCTCCCTTCCTCTCTTTCTAGAAATAATGAAATAAGATCTTTTAAAAAAAGGTGTATTTTATTAGAGAGAGAGAGAAGGAGGGAGGGAAAGAGAGAGGGAGAGAGAAAGAGAGAGATGTAAGAGAAACATGGATCAGTTGCCCCCAACCAAGGATCAAACCCACAACCTACGTAAACTGAAATGTTGCAGGTTCAATTCCCAGTCAGGGCACATGCCTGGGTTGTGGGTGTGGTTCCTGGTCAGGGCTTGAAGGAAAGACAACCAATTGATGTTTCTCTCTCACATTGATGTTTCTCTTCCCTCCCTGCCCCTCTCTGCCTCTAAAAACAAACACACAAGCAAGCAAGCAAACAAACAAAATCCCCCTCATTTTGTACATCTGGAATTCCTTGCTAAACTGGACACAGGATATGGAGGATAAGACAGGTTTTAAACCTTCTGTACTTTGTGGGCAAAACAATGAACACCTTTCCAGCCAGCCAAGCGTACATCACATATTTTTAAAGGAGTTCTTGGAATGAACATGAAGATTATTAACATTTATGATTTTGACAAGAGAACTTAGATTTTGAACTGGAGTTGACAAGTTAACTTCACATCCATTTGCTGCAAAGTTAAAAGCAACAGAAGGGGATGAGCATGGGTGTGTTCCTGTGACAAAGGTCTCAAGAATGTTGTTTTGCTAATCATTCTGAAAAACACGCCCTAAGTTTATTAGCTGTACAAAAATTTCCACTCTGTTACACTTCCGTGTCTTTTACTTCCCTGATGGCACAGGTACCTTTGATCCTGTTAGGCCTCATTATTATTACTTAGAGTTATAAAAGAAAGGCAAAATTTAAACTAAATAAACAAGCATAAAGACCTGGGATCAGGGCAGGTACAGCAAAGTGGGAGGAGCTCACGTATTGCTCTCATTATATGTGGAAATGCCAGGCTTCTAGCTATTTAAGTTCTACAAATCTTACCTAATATATGTATTTTTGTTCTCCCAAAAGTTTTCATTAGTAAGTTTCAAGAATTTTAATGAAAAAATCCTAAGAGCCTATAGTCTTTGCAAGTGTTGGGAAATTCCTAGGAAACAAATTGCTGCCTCCCATACCTAGGATGTGGGTTCGATCCCCAGTCATGGTATGTGTCCTGACTGGGGAGTGAACCTGCCACCGTTTGGTGTGTTGGACAGTGCTCCAACCAACTGAGTAAACTGGCTAGGGCAGGACATTTCTTCCTTCTTCTTTTTTTTTAAACCACTGGTGCCAAAGCTTCCCTGAGGCCACCCGACTACCCTGAGCTGTGCAGTGCTGCTCCCGATTTGCTTTTCCTCTACAGACACGTCTGGGAGTCAGGTGCTCTCTGGTCAGAAGATCACAGTATGACCATTCCACAAAATTGTCACTTTTAGTCACATAGCAGCTTCTCAGTGAGAATGGGTCTCTTCTCTGATAACTACCTGAATTGGGACCAGCAAGTTTTTATTCCCAGGGACCATCCATGTACACCTCTGGTCTGGACTGTTTTGGGTCAGTGAACCAGTACCAGCTATAAAGCAAGGGCAGCTATGTCTGAGCCGGTTCTGTGTCTCCTCAGTTATTGAAGGAGAAGGGGGGTTGGCGGTGGGTAGGAAAGGGGAAAGGGGGTCAAATATTTGGTGACAGATTGAGGTTTGACTTTGAGTGGGAAACACACAATGCAGATTTGTACACTTGAAATCTACATAATTTTATTAACCAATTCACCCCAATAAATTTAATTGAAAGAATAAAATTACTGAGTGCTGTCAAGAATTAACATATTACATTTCTATTCTATACCTATTGACCATTCTAAATTTGCTAGAGTTAACTAATGTGTCATGAGATCCATCATTATCATAAATGAGAATACTTATACTCATAAGTCATATGAATATAAGTCATAGTCATATTATCCAGTCCAAGCTCAGATGCGCAAAGTCACACAGGCTAAAGAACGTTGCCTCAAAAATATTTAGATAGACAGATGATAGATAGATAGGCTAGACAATTTGTTTTGCATATTTTTATGTGAATGTTAATAAATTTATTTTTCTTCTCTAGAGCAGCATCTCTTATAGTCAATGAACTGTCTCTTGATCCTGTTAGGTATAACCTTTTATTTCCAAAGAAATACAATCGGTATCTTGGAAGTTGAAAACAAAGAACTTGATTAATATCAAAACAAATAGCAACTGTTGAATAAAATCTAAAGTCTATCTATATATTGGCAATTCTTGGTCATAAATCCATTTTTCTTAAAATGTTTATATGAGATACAAAGCAGCTAAGATTATCTCACTAAAAATCACAGAATATCTTTTAAATGTTATACTAGAATAGTAAAGTGTAAATTTAAATAAGCATTTAACTCAAATTCTCATAGTGTATCTTAAATATCTATTTTTTAATTAACTAAAAATTGTAACACAGAAAAAGTAATGATGCCTTTTAATTAGTGCTGAAAATACCATTATTCTTAATTATCCATTCAACAAGTATTTATTTGTTGATCACCTAGAATGTTCTAGATGCCATTGTAGATACTTGGGATTCATCAGTTAAAAACAAAGATCTCTTTCTATGTGGAGCTTATATTTTATCCTGAAGAGAAAGAGTGAAGAATAAAAATGCTAAGTTAGTAAACTATCTAATAAGTTAAAAATCAGTAAGTACCTTGGGGGAACAAAAAAGAAAAAAGAAAAATTTAACCAAAGCAAAAGAGATCAAAAGTGCCAGGCTCGGATACATGAAATCCTCACACCCAACCAATTAAGTTCACATATTTTTTCCATCAAACCAATATTTTAATCACACATTATAGTGTTAAAATATCCTACATTAAGAATACCATATCCTCAGGTGCCCTTTGACCCAAGGTTTGTTACAGAGCAAACATGCCTTTGAATTACCAATTCCTTTGGCATTCCAGTTGAATTCCATTAGTTCCTTCACAACCTGTATCATGTAAAATAGTCAGAAGAACAGTCCCATCAAAAATTAAAGGACGTTGACAAATTTTACTTTCTTATGAACACTTTTTTCAGGTAAAAGAGTTAAGCTAAAAATTTACCACCATTTATTTCTTTGCTTGAGAAACCAAAACATTATGAGGTATATTTAATGCAAGTTTAAGAGCAGAGGGTGGAGGCAGAAAGGTGAAAGCCAAGAGTGTAGGTGTGGGGCAGCAGGGGCAGATACTAGGTAGGGCTGCTCTGTGGGAACTGGGCAAAAGAGTTTGGTTGGAATCTTGGGTGCCAGCATCCTAGGCAACAATGTTCAAAGTGAGAGATGCCAGCCCTGGGTCTCAAGCATTGAAAGTTGGCAAGGACCCAATGCTCAGAAGTACTTTTTCCTAATGCTGGCCTCCCAAGGTGCATCTGGCCCTGTGTTAACTCTTCCCCTGCCAGGCTTAAGCAAGCTATGCCCTTGTCCTTTGAGGGCTGTTAAACCTTCCAGGCTGTAAGCAAACTGGAGACTTTTTAAGGATTAGTCAAGCCATGCCCAACCCTCAGGGCACAAAGCCTTTCCAGGTCCCACACCCCTTCCTGTTCAGGGGTGATGCCTGGCATTAGAAATGGGAAATTGGGTCTCAGGTGGGAACAGTCAGGATCCATATATATAGAAGAATGTGGTGGTGGAGTATTTACAATTCTTGTTTAAGAACTTTAACTCTTCTGTTCCCCAAATAAAACTCTAATGGTTTCAGGGACTGTCAGGTTTTGAAAAAGATACACTGAAGCAGATAAAACCTTTATCACCCCATTCTCTCACTATCTTCCGCTGTTGCAGCCATCAGCCTATTCACCATCTCTATGGATCTGTTTTTGTTTGTTTATTCATTTGTTTTATTTTCACATATTAGTGAATTATATAATATTTTCTTGTTTGACTTATTTCACTTAGTATAATACCCTCCTAGATCCATCCATGTTGTTGTCAATGGCAAGATTTCATTCTTTTTATTGTTGAATAATACTCATATATGTGTGTGTGTGTGTGTGTGTGTGTATGATGTAGTATCTATATCTATATCTATCTATATCCATCTCTATCTCACATCTTCTTCACCCATTCATCTATCGGTGGACACACCTAGGTTGCTCTCAGATCTTGGTTATTACTAGTAAGGCTGAAGCGAACATAAGGCTACATACACCTTTTCAAATTAGTACTTTAGTTTTCTTCAGGTAAATACCCAGAAGTGGAATTGCTGGGGTGGTTCTAATATTAATTTTTTTAGGAACCTCTATACTGTCTTCCAAAGTGGCTGCACCAATTCACAATCCCACCAACAGTGTATAAGGTGTTCCTTTTCTCCACATTCTCATCAACATTTATTGATTTATTGATGATGTTTATTGATTTATTGATGATGGTCATTCTGAAGATGTTAGGTGATAGCTCATTGCGGTTTTGAGTTGCATCATTTCTCTGGTGATTGGTGGTGTTGAGCATCTTTTCACTGGTCTATTGGCTATCTGTATGTCCTCTTTGGAGAAATATCTATTCAGGTGTCCTCCCCACTTTTAAATCAGATTGTTTATGCTTTTTATGTTGAGTTTCATGAGTTCCTTATATATTTTGGATATTAACCCCTTATTGATGTATTATTTGTGAATATTTTCTCTCATTCTGTATGTGTCTTTTCATTTTGTTGATGGTTTCCTTTGCTGTGCAAAACTTTTTAAATTTGATATAGTACCACTCGTTTATTTTTACTTTTGCTTTTCTTGTTCAAGTAAACATATCACAAAAGATATACTAAGGGCAATGCCAGAAATTTTATTGCTTATGGTTTCTTTGCAGGAGTTTTATGGTTACAGGTTGTACGTCTATGCCTTTAATCCATTTTGAATTTATTTTTCTATATGGTATAGGAAAGTGGTCCAATTTTAGTTTCTTGCATATATCTGTCCAGTTTTCCCAGCACCACTTACTGAATAGACTATCTTTACCCCATTGTATATCCTTGCCTTCTCTGTTGTAGATGAATAGATCATGTGAATGAGGGATATTTCTGGACTCTATTCTGTTCCACTGATCTATGCATCTGTTTTAATGCCAGTACCATGCTATTTTGATTATTGTAACTCTGTTGTAGAGTTTGATATCAGGGAGCACAATACCTCCCTCTTCAGTATTTCTTAGGATTGCTCTGGGTTTTGGGGGTCTTTTGTGGTTCCATACAGATGTTTGGATTAGTTGTTAAATTCTGCTGTCACTTGGGATGTAACAGCTCAGCAGGTTCCTTCAGGAGACAGGAGGACCTATTGCATTGCCTGTGGTGTGACGCCATCAGTCCTAGCGCTGCTGTTCTTCACAGGTGAACTCTGGCTGGGTGGGAGGGCAGCTCTGCAGCTGCACAGCAGCTGGAGATGTGCAACATGTAAGGGAGCATAGGGTGAGGGTTTTTACCAAACCAGATGACGGCATGCCTATGAGGTCGAAAATCTGAAAACATGAGCGAGCAAAGCCCATTGCTGACCAGTGACATCAGTCCTAAGCAGCCCCTTGCTGGACAATACTAAATGACTATGACAAGAAATCAACATATCTTATATGATCAGGGAATGAGAGGGAAGAAAACAAATGTGCGTGTGCCTGGCAGATACTGAAACAGTCCTACTTCCTGTACCTGATCACATGGGTGTAGCTGGTACTTAGCATTTCTTTTCTCCCCCGCACATTCTGTATTCCCCCTGCTGTCCGCTAACCCCTCTATGGTTGCGGTTCTTTATCTGGTGGGGTGACCTAGATTTTTATTTCTGAAGGGTCTGGGTCATTTGCAGTCCTGCCTGGGCTGGGTAAGTGTTGTTTTCTGGTGATTATAATGAGAGGACATAGTAACCCTAAGTGACACCTTAAGTAATTGCCTGCATTCCAAACATATTCCTCCTTTCCTCTATTGTAGAGCAGTACCCAAGTCCCCCAGATATATATATAAATCAATTGTCCTAGCTTACATTTGGTCAGGATAGGGGGCTGGCCCCCTGTTTCACTTTGTATATGGCTGGCCTTCCACCGGAGTCTGCCAACTAGTGGCCTTGGAGTTAATCTTGTTCCCAGAGGGACTCGAGGGCAAGCAACTCTGAATAGGCAGATGTTGCCCCTGGGAAAGCTGCTTCTTTGTTCCAAAGTGTATATAAAATGCCTCTGTTGTAAGCTAGGTTGCTGCTGCTGTCCAGGGGTGGAAAAACTATGGGTAGGCCCGCTGACACCCTCACAAGCCGCCTGGCCTTCTGGTCCTTAGTCTGCTGCTGCTTCTGATAAAGCATGCCAAATCAGTGTAGGGTTTTCTTCACCACCAACCCAGAGACTGTCACCTGGAATTCAGAACCTGTAGCTCCGATCTGAAACACCAAAAGACCTAACACACTGAAAGTTCGTTTTTGGCCTGTTGATTCCAAGGCATGAGGAGTGCCCTTGGCCAGCCAGTAGCAGTCTTCACTCCCAGTTCACCATTGTCAGTCCTGGTGGGAGCATTCCTCCCAGGGGAACCAGGACCTCTAGGCCAGCAGAGCACATGCTGTAGGAACACAAAGCAACAATTTTGCTAGTAGGTAGCAGGGTAAGACTGAGAGCTCCTGTTTTCATTCCCACCCCTTGATTCCTGGACCTATGAATGCTGGCCATGGGAGATAGAATGCCAGGGACTGGATGCTAATTCAGAGCAGATCCAGCCTTCTGGAGAACCTTGTCCCAGCCCTGTAAAGTGTTGCCACCTAGCTGTGGTCCTCAAAAGGCCATTCCACCACTCTGTCAAACCAGCTGCTTGGGGATCATGGGGGACGTGGAAAGACCAGTGAGTCCCACAAGCATAGGTCTGTTACTGCACACTTGCCATGACGTGGGGTCCTCAAACTGAAGCCATATTGTGTGGAGGACCATGGTGATGGATAAGCATTGTATAAATCTATGAATGGTAGTTTTGGCAGAAGCATTGAGTGCAGGTAAGCCAAATCCACATTCAAAGTTAAGTGTCTATTCTAGTAAAGACAAAACACTGTCCCTCCCATGATGAACATTGTCCAATGTAGTCAACCTGCTACCAGGTAGCTGGCTGATCACTTCAGGGAATAGTGCCATGTTGTGGGCTCTGAGCTGGTCTGTTTTCTTGGCAGACCGGTCACTCAGGAATGGAAATCACCAGAGTGGCCTTGGTGATGGGAGTTCCATGTTGCTGAGCCCAGGCCCAACCCCACCCCTGCCACTGTGGCCACTGTGCTCAGGGGCCCAGTGGGCAATGGCAGGAGTGGCCAGGGGAGAGGCTAACTGGGACCCACAGCACAGGTCATCCTCATCATGTGCTTACAAAAATCCTGCTCTGCTGAGGTCACCCTTAGATGAGCATTCACATGGGACACAAGTATCTTCATGTTTTTTTTGCCCAGAGAAGTCTAGGCCCATACTTCTTTCCCAGATTTCCTACTCATCAATTTTCAATCACATGCTTTCCAAATCCATGCCTGACCATCCAGCCTGCAGCCCATAAATTGGTACATAATTGCACATCTGGCCATTTCTGCTTCCAAGCAAATTGTACAATGGTTACACTGCCCACGGGGAAGATTTCCCTTCTCCATTGTTCAGGATGTCCCAGGGAGGGGCCATAGTGCCGCCCTCGTCACTCTCAGGGGCTGTTTGCAGAGCCCTTGCAAACCAGGCTCCCGTCCTTCATCAGATGACTGTGAGGATTGCTTCCTGAGGTCCTAGACATAGGCAGAGAGAACAGGAGCAGGGATCATGGCCACTTGAGCCACTTCTTGTGATGGACTTGCACCTTCAGGCCCTGTTCGGTGTCAAGCCTGTACCTGACACCTCAATGTTATTATGGGATATTGCTGCACAAACCTTACTCTATGACCTGGTGGCTCACATAACAGCAAGTCTATTGAGTTGCTGTTTCTGGCTAACAAGGTTCAGTCAGCATACTTGTCACCAATGTAATAGACCAGTGTGATATCTTATGGAAGGGAAAGGTGATCAAATCTCTGTAAACTAAAGTATAACACAGTGCCAGAGGGTTGTGACATGGTTGTGATGTATTCTTAAGGTAGAATGGTGATGGTGTATTGCTGACAAAAAGAAAAGGGATAAAACAAAACAGAAAGCCCTGCTTTTGTGACCCTTCAGGGCAAGGATGAAGAGGCAGGCACACATCAGATCAACAGCTGCCTACCAGGCACAGTACCAGGGGATATGCCTACTTGCTCAGACAGTGAAATTTCTCTAACGCAGTAGTTGCAGTTGCAGTCACTTTCTGGTTAACCTTATAATAATCCCCTTCCTTCTCTAAGACACATTTCTTTTCTGCATGAGCCAAACAGGAGAGCTGAGTGGGGATAGGGTGATAGGCATCACCCCGACCTGTGTCTTTCTAGCCCTTGATAATGGCATTAATCTCAGTAGTCCCTTCAAGAAGGTGGTGGCTCCCTGTTTTTCTAGGTAGAAACAGTTCTAACGGGTCCCACTTGGATTTCCTACCCCAGAGCCCACCCTCCACAGGTCTGGGGACCAAATGGGTTCCTGCCAGAGGTGCTGTATGTCTATTTCAGTTATTCATTCTGGAGCTGGAGAAATAACCACAGGATGCATTCCGGGACCCCAGGCCCTGCTGTGAGGTGAATCTGAGCTAGAACTCCATCACCTGACTTGTATAACCCCTGCGCTGACTGGTGGATCTTTGTGGTATTTGGGGTCTCCTGGAATTAGTGTCGGTTGAGGTCCAGTCTCTAGTAGTCTTAAAAGGTCTGATTATTTCTTTCCCTCAAAGTACAGTTATCCTGGTGGAAGGCTGGGAGGAACATGAACAGTGTATGTTTTTGCTAGTGTGATGGGATCCTTCCTCTAGGGGACCTGGCCTCCTCTCCATTCAAGGGGTTTGGGGGCTGGGAATTGATGGAGGAACCGTGATTCTCTATTCTTATGATTCAGTTTCCACTTTTGTTCACTTAATCTAGGACTTGCTTCCTGATTCAGATTAAGTAAGAATTTAGTATGTGTTCTATGTATTTCACTTCCTTGACACGCTAACAAACGTCACAGGCTTGTGCAGTCAGGCTGTTCCAGGTGCTGCTTCGGCTCTGTTGTCTATCGCTGTGGCTGTGTCCGCCTGTCTTCAGTGGTGTGCTTTCCCTTGGCGGCTGCCACCTCATGCCCAAGTGCTCCCATTGCCTCCAGGTGTCCCAGTTCAGTGGCTGCAGTTCCCACCGTGAGGTCTGGCCCCCAGAGAAGAGCCATCACCCAGTCCTTCACGGGTGCTGTGGCTTTGCTCACATATGTATTTCTCAGTCCCGGTAAATAAAAGGCCTGCATCTCTGGACACTCCCAGTGCGGGTGAGTATGTCTTAAATGCCAAATCTGCCCTCCAATCCACTCTCTCTGGGTCTGGGGCTCCCGTCCCCTACGATGAAGTGTGGCAAGTGTTGCATTTTCTTTTGCTGGTGGTGGGCCACCTTCCCATCCGCGTCTCAGTCAACGGACAGCAGGGGAGACCCCATTCTCACTGCTCTAGAAGCATGTGCAGAATCTTTGCTCCATGAGTGGAATAAATTCTGCCTGATCCAACTTGATGCTCTTTCCACTATTATTTCCCACTCTTAGTATCCATTTGCAAACATGTACCCAGATTTCAGTCTGTATACAGTTAAAGTGCAAGTAAACATTTCAGAGTAGGGCCTAGCTCCCCAAAGATCATGCATCGTCTCTCACCTTTCCGGGTCTGCTGGGCCTTGACTCTGGTTGTAGGTTTAGGAGCAAAGAGGGGGTGGTTGGGTGGGTCCTTAGGGGAGTCAGCAGGTTACAGTTTTCTCAGGCAATGCAGATTTAATCTCCTCAAATGGAGGTAGACTGGCTGATATTAATGGGGTGTAGGGAGGCTGTTTCCGCTCGTGAAGAAGATGCACCAGCATTTAGTGGCTCAATGTCTCCATCTTTATCAGGGTCTTCCTACATGTTCCCATTCTTTCTCAATCAACACCCTCACTGTAACCCCAGATCCATGTTTAGGCTGGAGTTCAACTTCCACTGTAATCCAGCCAGTTTCAGGATGTGATCTTGCTTTTTCTGTCCAGCAGGTTCTGCCAGGAGGCTGCAGAGGCTAAGGGTCTCCCTCAGGGTGCGCAGCCAGGGTATCCATGCTGTGGGTGAGCTGGTAACTCAAATCCCTGAGCTCACCCTTTCCTTGCACCACTTTGCCCATGAACATTAGGGACAGCCCACCAACACAATCAAATTCATTTTCCAAAAATGTTAGAAGGCGGACATACACAGTTACCCAGCTCCTTTCTTATATAAGACATTAATTAGGAGTATTGGGTGCAGATAGTTTGTGTGTCTTTATTGACAGATCATGCCATGGCCTGTCGGTGCTCTCTTTATTCCTAGAAACTAGGTGATGTCCAGCCACACCGGGGAGGGCAGGCTACCGAGTCCTCTGATTCAAATGCCCATCTCAGCTGGATACAACCTAGCAGACACACCTAGGAACAAGGTTTAATGTGGCACCCTGTGGCCCACCTCAACTGCCACAAACCTGACCTTCACACCTTTAGATCTAATCAAATCAGATTGTCAATTCTGACAATCCCAGACCAATCCAGAAAACTCAACTTGAACATTCTGTTTTTCTTTTTCTCTTTCTTTTTTTTTTTTAAAAAGATATTTTAATTCATTATTTTTAGAGAGAAGGGCAGGAAGGGAGGAAGAAAAGGAGAGAAACATCAGTTATGGTTGCCTTTCACCTGCTTCCAGCTACGGATCTGGCTGGAGACCTGGCTTGCAACCTGGGTATGTGCCCTGCCTGGGAATCAAACCAACACCCTTGGGTTCTCAGGCTGGCACCAATCCACTGAGCCACCAGCCAGGGCTTAACATTTTGTTTTCCTACAACCACTCTTGGTACCAAAGAATGCATTAATCAGTATTCTCCAGGGAAACAGAGTCAATGGGAGATAGATAGAGCTACACAGGTATGATCTCTCTCTGTATATCTCACCTCTCCTGTTTTACCCTGTATAGTAAATGTGATGTGTCATGTATCATATATCCTCTCTCATCATATATCATTTATATCATATATACCAATATATCATATATATACATGATATATCATATATATCTCACATATAATATATACCTCATATATATTTTCATAACCTCTCTCCTGTGTATCATATATATATATATCATATATGCCCATATATATGGGCAAGAGTGGATATATAGTTGTGAGTACACAAAATAGAATTTATTCTTATATTATTATTTATTAATTATTATATTATTTGCTTATATTACATCTGTAAACCAACTTTTTCCCACCCCATCTATATCTCATGTATGTAATGGGATCCTCTCACATGATTATGGAGGCTGAGAAGGCTCAGGACCTGCAAACTGGAGACATAGGCCAGTCAGTGACGTTCAGTAAGGGCTCTGATGCCTGGGAATGAGATGAGCCTCTGGTGTGAATCCCAGCCCTACAGCAGGAACAGGTGGGAGGAGAGGAAGTGTCCCAGCTCAGTCAGTGAGGTAGGAGGCAAGGGAGGCAGTGGCTCCTTCTGCCTTCCGTCCTGCTCAGGTCCGCAGCAGATGGGTGATGTCCAGCTGCACTGGGGAGGGCAGGCTACCGAGTCCTCCAATTCAATTGCCCATCTCAGCTGGACACCACCTCACAGACACACCTAGGAACAAGGGTTAATGTGGCACCCTGTGGCCCACCTCAGCTGCCACAAACCTGACCTTCACACCTAGGTAGGAACCTCCTCACCAGGTGAGTTTTATGTGCATACAAAATCCAGGGTCACTCATTTCCATTCTGAGTAGACACCAAAGGTGATATCATATTGAGAAAAGTTTGCTAACGTGTTCTCCCAAATATGCACATTCTAGAAAGTAGAGAAAATGAATTTAATCATTAATTCTTGAGAAAAGAAGTAATTAGACATTTGGTCTTGCAAGACTCATTCGGCTGCTCTACAAAGGAGTGCCTAAGCAGATGGGACAGGGCAATGGAAAGGACAATCAGAGAGTGTAGCGGACAGATGTAATTGTGATAATAAATTGGTTATTCTTTCACCTTTTTGCCAGTTTAGGGTTTGTTACGATGTGAATTTTTGGAAAACTTACCAGCAGGTGGTAGCACAGTTTAACTAATGTAGCCCCAGATCTCAAAACAAGCTACTGATGAATCAATGGCTGAAAATCCAGCAACCTGCATCCAAAACTGGATTGCGTTTCAGGAAACCTGACTCCTGGTCCCAGTAGGACTTGTTGGCCTCATCAGCTTGCAAAAAGGATTTTTATCTCCGTGTTCAAATAACATTGTAACAAAATTGGAATAATGATAATAATAACTGTCCTGGCTTGTATTTTTTATGAGTGAAAACAGAGATTGTGAAAATATGATGGGAAGGGCAGACTGTTATGTACATGCAAATATAATTTCTCATTTTCCCTCTTTATTTCTTGTTACCCAGGTATTTATTTTAAGGTGTCTTCTCACTAGCAACAATAGTGTCCATCATGTCAGACCTTAAATGTTAAGTGGTTTCTCATTGTTCTCGTGTTCTGCTATTTTCGATCACTTTTGATGCTAATTCATTTCCACATTAAGGATTAAACAGTTGGGTAAGATGCCCAGTCCCCACATTTGGGTCTGAGGGAAGGTAGCTCCAGCCGCTGGATGCTTTTTCGTGCACAACCTTTGCTGGCCTAATCTTGGCACACTCATGGACTAAAGAGGAAGAGTCCAAGAGAACCCAGGTAACTTCAAGGGTTTTTAAGAAAGGAAATGGAATCTCTATGCACTGGCATATTTAAAGCACAGGGAGCATAGCAAGCTGGCACTTGACCTTGACTGAGCAGTCACTGTGTGCAGAGGCAGGTACTAACCACTGAAAAGATTCAAAAATATAGAACCCAGAGGCTCTTAAAAATGAAGAGCTTCCATTCTTTGTTTTCTCATTTCAGATACTTATGGTTCATGTTCAAGAGACTGGCCACTTTACCTGAGTATGTACTTCTCAGAGTTGGAGTGTCTGCAGGTGAATGGTGATGACGTATAAGCCAGAGCAAACAGATACACCTGTACAGGACATAGGCCAGAGGAAGAGCCATGAAAGGGAATGAGTAGCTGGTGACCCACCTGCTGGCAGAGAGCAGAGATTCTTGGAGGAAGCAATACCTACAAGGCAGGTACTTGATGTGGTGGCAGTAGATTATAACAGTGGAGACACTATAGGCTTTGGAGTTAAAATGATTTGCAATTAAGTAATAACTCTACCACGTACAAACTAAGTGACATGTGGCAAATGACTCTGATTAAAAAAATTTTTTTCTCTCTTGGCCTGTTCATTGGTTCACAGAATAAGTCTGACTCTGAAAACAGTTGAAAGATGGCACCAGACAGTAAGCCATGGGCTTCAGGCATTAAAATCCCATGTGACGAGGCTCATGGATTTTTTATGATCAGAAACACCCACTGTTGGAGAACTGGCACTGTATTCTCTGACATCCCAATGATTTAAAATTAAAAAAAAAAAAAAAAAAAAAAAAAAAGATTTTATTATTTTTAGAGAGAGGGGAAGGGAGAGAGATATCAATGTATGGTTGCCTTTCACCTGCCTCCAGCTATGGGCCTGGCTGGAGACCTGGCTTGCAACCTGGTTATGTGCCCTGGCTGGGAATCAAACCAGTGACCTTTGGGTTTGTAGGCCGGCACCTTATCCACTGTGCTATCAGCCAGGGCTTGATTTTTTTGATTCTTGGTTTCCTCATATATAAAATTCAGATGAGACTAGTGTCTATTTTATGCTTATTGTGAGAACGATATATGAAAATTAGTGCACAGTAAGCTCTTAGAGGGGAAAACAAACAGAATTTCCTGAGGTATATAAAACATACAGAAGAGATATTGATAAAGACACTGCAGTTTGGATTTATTATAGCAGAATTTGGGAAGTATAGACTCCTATACAGAGAGCGGTTTCTGTGAAAAGACACTTAAAAGTGTTACAGCAGTGTGCACAGCCTGTTTCAGCAGAGAGAGATTGAATGGAGGCAGGAGAAGAAGGGTCATCTCAAGAGTACGGATATGAGGTAATAGGAACTTCAAAAAGGGCAAGGCATTTGGAAAGACTTGGTGATGAGTTGGACATGAGATCAAGGGGGAGAAAGGATTAAATAGTTATTCCAATAACATGAGCCTAGGGAACTAGGGGGTGGTTGTATCTTTGGCAAAAATAAAGGGTATTTAAAAAAATATGTGTAAGAAAAGCAAATATATTTATCCTTATGGGAAAGAATAGTAAGAAGACAGAAAACACCAGCCAGGAAGGGTATAAGATCAAGGCTGGACATTTCAGTTGGGAATAATCTGCTGGCTCTCAAAGCATTCATTGCAACCAGCTGCTGTAGGGTGGCTGAAGGAAGCGCAAAACAAGGAAAAAGAAAAATCACATAAACATATTTCAAGAAAGAATATCCTTGAAGGACACAGAACATTTGAGAAAGCAATCAACTCACTAGCTTGACAGCAAGTCAAACTCTGCTTATATGAACTTGGAAGTGTAACTGTCTCTGCCTATGCAGCACCCTCACCCCCAAGTCCTTGAAGTCTTATTCCCCTTAACCAGTGTCATGAGTTGAATTAAAATTCCAGATGGTAATATATTATAATTAATCTAGTATTTGTCCTAGGGCGCAGGTGGCAAACACAAGGCATGTACACTGAATCCAGACCTCCACCTTGTTTTATCCAGCCCAGCACCTTTGGCCTTGCACCTTGTTTCATTTAACTCTTAAGAAGTAGTCACACTTGCACTGTCCTAAAATTACATTTGGCCCTTTGAAGGCAACCCTGAGGCTGATGTGGCCCCCGGTGAAAATAAGTTTGACACCCCTGTCCTAGGGCATGTATAGCAATGTCGAGTAGCAGGTACTTAATTCTATTAAATTTTTGTGTTTTTGAGGGGATCCAAGATGGTGGTGAAGTAGGTAGATGTTACACTCACCTCCTTCCAGGACAAAACTGGAGTTACAACTAAAAATAAAGCAATCGACCTGATTAACCAATGGAAGTGTAATTGAAGAGAAGTCTTATAAACAAGGACTGGCAGAAGAAGCCATATCGAGACTGGTAGAAAGGGCAGAGACACAGAAAGGGCTGATCCCCCTCACACAGGTGACAGCTGAGATTCCAGAGGGATATTTTAGCTGCAAAGGTTCCCCCTGACAAGCATGGGGGTCTCCACAGCAAGCTGGCTTCCCCAGCTCAGGGCTCCAGAGCCAGGAAGAGGTACCCACATAACATCTAGCTGGGAAAAGCAGTGGGGATTCCGTCCACCAAGGAGACAGGAGTCTGCTGGAGACACAGGCGCTTTCTCAAGGGGCAATACTCAAAGTCTCTTTTGAGGGCACTCACCACTCTGGCGGAGAGAGGGCAGAGTGGACTAGAGTCCTGGGAGGAGACACTGGGGTTTGTTGTCCTGGGGAGAGAGCTGAAGGGACAGCTGCCAGGATTCCTGTGCTGAGTCCCTCTCCTACACCACAGATGACATCTCTCTTGAGAGGAGCGCTCCCCTCCATATGGCATCAGCCTGCAGGAAAGCACTAGCCACCCTTGGGGCTCCCTGTGTCCCCACCCTGCGGCGCTCACAGCCTGCTGAGGCGTCAGTACCTGGGCTGCAGGATAGAGGTCTGGGCAGACTCAGAGGCATCAGTGACGGTTTTTTTTTTTTTTTTTTTTTTTGGCTTTGGAACAAGGCTACTCCATCCACCTTACCCCAAGCCTGACCAACACCTCCCACTTACAGGAGACCCCTAGCCTCAACTCTTGGCTGCCCTTGTGAGATTGGCCACCTGCAGAATTTGGGACAGACTGAGCTGTGTGGCTCTAGAACATGAGCTGTTTTTCTGTCACATGCCCAACAGGTGCTGGGCCCTCACTTCATATGGCCAAGTTTTGTTCTGTTTGGGCCCTGATAAACTCTGCTGGCCTCAGCCTGATGACTACCTGACACCCTGACCTGCCACTAGGTGTGCCAGCACCCAGTGGGTGGCAGCTAAAGTTAGTACACCCTGGAGTATTTGCTGTACATCCTCAGACAAAGCGCTGGCACCAAGATTGAACCTGTATCATTTGGGTGAACACAACTTGCTCCTATCTGGTGACTCACTGAGACTCTGCCTCATGCAACTTGAACACTGTCAGAGGCTCTTTCAGTGACTGAGCCTAACAGGCAGCTGACAGGCAGAGGCAGAAGTCACAATGTCTTGGGATGTTTGCTGCCCCCAGGTCAGGCACTGGTAAAAGCTGACTTTGGTGCACAGTCTTATCCTTCCTGCACACACTGAGGCCCAGCAGAGGCAGCCGTAAACTGTGAATCACTGCGTAGCTCCAAACAGGTTACCCAGAGCTGGTCACAGGCAGCATCTGACATTGGTCTGGACCAGAGTCCCTCCCAAGTGGCCCCACAACCAACCAAGTGGCCAGCTTCCGGCATTATCAGAGCAGGATAATTTCCTATAGCTTCACAACTGGCTTGTTCAAAGAAGGATTATAAAAGGTACCAGATCCTGCTGAGATAAATTCCATTTTGTGTGATCAGTACTTGCAGAGCAGGTCATACATTGTGGTAAGGGTCAGGTCTCACAGTCAACCGGCCTGTGAGAGAATTTACCCCATGCACAAATAGGCCAATAGAAATTAAGACTCAATGATAATAGGAGGGCCACATAACCCACATGAGACACTCCTGGATTACCCAGCTCAGGTGATCAAGAAGGCTTCCCCACTGGGTCCTGCAGGACACCTAGTACATAAGGCCACCCTACCAAGACTGGAAGTTATATCAGATTTATCTAAGGCATAGAACAAACACAAAGAGGCATCCAAAATGGGGAGACGGAGAAACATGCCCTAAATGAAAGAACAGGATAAATCTCCAAAAAAGAGCTCAATAAAATGGAGGCAAGCAGTCAGTGAAGGACAAATACCATATGATCTCACCCATTACAGGATAATAATGAACAAAATTAACAACAAGCAAAACAGAACCAAATATATGAATACAGTGAATAGGCCTTCAGTGGTGAGGGGAAGGGGGTTGGGGGAAGGGGGAGGCAGAGGCAAGGAAGGAGAGCAGCTTAGACAAGAACCTAGTATAAAGGAACCATGGACATGGACAACAGGTGGGACTGACTTTGGGGTGAATGGGTGGGTGGGGAGGGGGACAGAGGGGAGCAAAAAGGAGATGGATGTAATGCAACAACAAAAAAATTAAAAAAAAAAAAGAAATAAAAAAGCTTTTTTAAAATTTAAATTAAAAATAAATTAAAAAAAATAAAGATGCTCAAGGAACATAGTGAAAATCTCAAGAAACTTTGTAAGAACCTCAACAGTATGTAAAAGGACATACAAACCATGAAAAAGAACCAGTAAAAATGAAGACTACAATGTCTGAAATTAAGACTGCATTAGAAGGAATTCATAGTAGGTTGACTGAAACAGAGGATCAAATCAGTGTTTTAGGAGACAAGGTAGCAGAAAACAGCCAATCAGACCAGCAAAAAGAAATACAAATTGTAAAAAATGAGGACAGTTTATGGGACATTTGAGACAACACAAGGCACAACAATATCTGCATCACAGAGTTACTAGAAGGATAAGAGAGAGTGAACAAGGGATTGAAAGCCTATCAAGAAATAATGACTGAAAACTCCCTTAACCTGGTAAAGGAAAAAGATACATAAATGCAGGAAGTACAGAGTCCCAAACAACATGAACCAAAAGAGGCCCACACCAAGACACATGATAATTAAAATGGTAAAGCTTAAAACCAGAGAAAGAATATTAAAAGCAGCAAGGGAAAGGTAGTTAGTTACCTACAAGGGAGGTCCCATAAAACTGTTAGCTGATTTCTCAACAGAAACATTTCAGATCAGAAGAGATTGGCACAAAATATTCAAGATGATGAAAAGTAAGAACCTACAACAAAGACTATTTTACCCAGCAAGACTATTCTTTAAAATTGAAGAAGAAGCCCTGGCTGGTGGCACGGTGGATAAGGCACCCCAAAGGCAAACCCAAAGGTTGTTGGTTCAATCCTCAGCCAGGGCACATAATGAGGTTGCAAGCCAGGTCTTCAGCCAGGTCCATAGCCGGAGGCAGGTGAAAGGCAACTGTACATTGATGCTTCTCTCCCTCTCTCTCTGCCTCTCTGAAAAATCATAAGTGAAATCTTAGAAAAAAAATTGAAGAAGAAATAAAGAACTTCCCGGGCAAGAAAAAGCTACAGGAGTTCATTACCACCAAACTAGTATTACAAGAAATATAAAAGGGTCTCCCTGAAGAAAAAGAAGGAGGAGGGGGAGGAGGAGGAAGGGAACAAAAGAACATCGTTATAAAAAATAAAATGGCAGGGGGAAAATGGGATAAATGTAATATAACAACAATAAAATTTAAAAAAGAATAAAATGACAATAAATGCATACTAATCAATAATTTAAAAATGTAAATGGCTTAAATGCTCCAATCAAAAGGCATAGGAATAGCTGGATAGGTTGGAAAACAAGACCCATATATATGCTATTTATAAGACACCCATCTCAGAATGAAAGGTACACACAGACTAAAAGAAAAGGGATGCAAAAAAGATATTTCATACAAATGTAAAGGAACAAAACCTGGGGTAGAAATGTTTATATCATACAAAAACAGACTTTAAAACAAAGGCTACAGTAAGAGACAAAGAAGGACATGAAGTAATGTTAAAGGGAGGAATCCAAAAGGAGGTTATAAACCTAGTAAACATTTATGCATACAGCACAGGAGCACCTAAATATTATATAAAGCAAGTCTTTATGCAAATGGAAATAAAGGGATAGATCCACAGTAGTAAAGTCATAGTAGGAAATTTTAACACCCATTTACATCAACAGATGGATCTTCCAGCCAGAAAATCAAGCAGAGAAAAGCAGTCTAAATTAAACACTACATCTGTGCCTTCAGAAAGTGAGAAATGGAGCCAGATTCTATTTCCCTTCTTGTCACTCCACTGGTCTCATTTCTTGGAACTCTTTTTGAAGCTGAAAAGTAATAGGAATTTGGCCTCTGAATGGATGGTTAATCCCCCTTACTAAAGTCCTCTGATCAACACACCTCTAGTGAGGAGTTAGACTTTTTCTCCTCCTTCATAACTTCTCTGTGGGACCAAGAAATCTAGCGAATATTATACATGAAGAATAAACACACTGCATTGACAAACTTGGCACTACAAAACAGGTCCTCCAATTAACACAATATTTTCTTCACTTTTTCAAAAATATTCCTTCAACAGGATTTTTAAAGATAAACTGCATAAAACCTCAAGATTATTTTGTGACTCAGTTTTTCCCTCCTCTATATGGATGAAGCCATATCTCTGAAAAGCACAGCCTCCTTGAATCACCCCAGTGGAAAGTTAAGAGCAGTAGCACTACATTTGATGGGTGTATTTACTGGGTGTGACCAAAGTCCAATTAGATGGACTCAATTTGATCTGAACCAAGAGGTTAATTATATTAAAAATGTTTATATGTAAAATAGAATGTCCACATTATTTTAAGGGGAAGGCAGGTGTAGGAAACTAGGTAAGATTTTATTTATTTATTTATTTTTTAGAAAGAGGGGAAGGGAGAAAGGCAGAGAGGGAGAGATACATCAATGTATGGTTGCGTTTCACCTGCCTCCAGCCACAGACCTGACTGGAGACCTGATTTGCAACCTGGTTATGTGCCCTGGCTGGGGAATCGAATCTGCAACCTTTGGGTTCGCAGGCCGGCACCTTATCCACTGTGCTACCAGCCAGGTAGATAAGATTTTATAATGTGATCTTTTAAGCATATGAATTAATACCTGATGGAAGATATACTGACCATGGGGTCTGGAGTTCAGAGTTCTACACCTGGATTTATTAACTAAGTCCAGATGGCATTTCTGTGTCACAATTATTTTTCAGTCAAAAATTTATTCAACGCACCTTTGTGAAGTTAGCACAGCATTGAAGTCAATGAATGAAACTCCTGGCTGGTGTGGCTCAGTAGATTGAGCTCCAGTCTCCAAAACCAAGAACTTCAATTAATGGAGTTTGTTTCCCTTCCCCTTGTCAGCATGGGTCTCTGTCCCCTCACCTCCATTCATCCTCCACTATCACTCTTTAGAAGATTTATCATAATAAACTCTGTTTATTTTTCCAAAGACACCAAAATACTGTGGGCTGCTTATGCATAAGAACTATGGCTTGTCTCATTTACATATCCCAGCAACTGGAACAGAGGAGATTTAATGTAGTCTTATTTAGCTGAATAAAATCACATTTACCAGGCCCTGGCTGATAGCACAATGGATAAGGTGCTGGCCTGCAAACCCAAAGGTCGCTGGTTTGATTCCCCAGCCAGGGCACATAACCAGGTTGCAAGCCAGGTCTCCAGCCAGGTCCCCAGCTGGAGGCAGGTGAAAGGCAACCATACATTGATGTCTCTCTCCATATCTGCTTCTCCCCCTGCTCCTCTCTCTAAAAATAATAAATAAAATCTTAAAAAAAAATCACATTTACCAAATGTCAAAATAATGAGATACTCTTTTTGCCTACCCAGTAGCCATCCTCTCTGCATTCTAGCCAACTTCTGTTTAGCCCCAAGGCCCAAGACCATAGTGGTGGACCTAAAACCCATTCTTTGTCAGTGGAATGTAAGGAGAAGTCCCTTGGAGAATTGCTTCTGAGAAAGGTAAAAGGCTAGAAGGAAGACAAAAGAACACTCTTAAGTCCTTTCCTTCTAAGGCACATGCTATCCTGCAAGGTGCAGAGTTCATCTCCTAATCAAGGGCAGAGACGATGCTCATGTAGTGGAGACTGGCAGACCAGAGAGCTAGTAACAAAATTGGGTCCTTAAGCACACACACAAAAGATGTAAAAAAATTATTTAATTAAAAAAAAGAGAAAATTTAATAATGCATTAAATTTGGGGTGCATTATGTTTTGTTTTGTTTTTACCTACTCACTACTTGGTTTTTATTAAATTAGGAGAGGTACTAATTATATCAATAGTCATGGATGAGCTGTAGTGAAACAAAATGAAAAGCAAAGACAATGTTTGATTCTCCATTCAGAATTCAGACATCAAAGCCTGCAGTTATAACCAAACAATGGCTGTGTTTAGAAGGAAGTTGACCAGTTTAAGTACCTAGGAGTCATCTTGTCAGAAGTCCTCTAAATTTTTGCGAATTAACATGTGATTTATATTCTTTCCAAGGTGGGCTAAGTTTGTCTTAAGAAAACAAAAAGAACGAAGAGGTTGCTTTTAACAAGTTACTGTTCTAACTTAGAACTATTTTGTTCTTAAATATGAAACAGTCTTTCAGAATTAAGAAATACCTAGTCTTAAGTCATATCCTGTTCTTTGAGAAAGACTAATAAACTGGTCATTGTATAGACTTTTTAACCTAAATTAACCTGAACACCAATTGTCTACAGTGTTTTCTAGAATTTTGTTGGCAAACTATTTTCCTAAGAGCACACTGAGTAGAAAATCAAATAAATGCTTCCCTTTTAAGAACCAGTCAGTCCCTGCACAGGTTATATATTCTTATCACACAGAATTACAAATAAAACTAAAATGTTAATATAACTTCAATATACATTTTCTTCTTGGGATTTGTACAAATTCATATTAGATTTTGGAACTTAAATTCAAGTCAGTCTTTTGATCTATCTATGGTGCAGTAAAACTGCCTTAAGGAAATTTGTAAATAAGTTCTTATAACTAGTCTCTAGGAGATTATAGGAGTCCATTCAGTTTAACAGATTAACACCACCTCCATCTCCTTCAGTTATATGCTCTGCACTTAGCTCAAATTGGGACAAGTAAAAAGGCAACAATATGTCAGTGCTGGTATTTTCCCACATGATGAAGATGAGTTGACTTTTAGGTCTAGAGATTTAAATTTCATGTGTTTCATTCAGCACATTTTCAGTTGTCATTCTGTTGGTGGCCAAATGGCACCAGGTGTTAGACCAGTGGAGTCAGACCAGACCTTGGTTCAGCAGCCTGGGTACTTGAGTTCTGGCCAGGGAAGAATTCAGAGCCAAGACTCAAACTATAAGAGAAAGTTTACTTAGAAAATCACAGAGGTAGAAGAAGTGAGCCCTACAAAACATGGGCTCAGGAAACAAGTTGCAGAGGCAGAAGAAGGGCCCTTGGGGCTCAAAAGAAAGAGGTGAGGAAAATGTGCCTGGAGGAAGGAGGGTGGGAAAAGGTCCTGCAGGCTCCATAGAGAGACCCATGCTGGGTCTTAGTCCTAAGGGCTGGTAAGGGCAGGGAATTTAGGGGCGGTCCCAGGGGATGATCTCAATAGAATGTTCATGAGCTTTCCAGGTGTGTCCTGTCAAGGTCCTGGTCTTCACTTCTGTGCCAGGGCAGTGGGTCATGGTCAGTGCAGCTGGTCCTGATGTCTGCTTTTGCTGCTCTCCTGGGCCTGGAGCTGACCCACCGCTGAGCCTGGATATTATTTCCAGGGAGGAAGGGTCAGAGGGTCTGAACCACATGACCAGCGTTGTGCTAGGGGAGGAAAGGCCACTCTGGGGGCAGGGTCCTTGTTTTCCCAGTTTTGCCTGTTACTAGGCACCCAGGGCTCTCCACCTTGGTGACCTTCTGTACCTGACCCATCTTCCTGCTCTGGTCATGGATGTCTAACTTCCTGACACAGCTCTTCATGCCTTCTTACTCTAAAAGAACAGCAAATAACACAGGTTGTTCCCCACCCCAAGCTATTAAACAAGTGGCTTACTTTCAGTCATCCTTTTTCTGGGTTAGGTCAACGGATTTCCCCAGATGACCATATTCTCTTCAGCTACATAGAGGCATTCTTAGAGTTTTGATAGGCTAGTGGGGAAGTCCTCCAAAATCTGTGGTCAGAACACAAATATTTTGAAATCTGGTCCCCTTCCCAGAGTGCTGCAGCTCTCAGTGACATCATCAAGAGCCCTTCCTATTTTTTTTTTGTGTGTGTGGGGGCTGGCCCTAAACTTAGGAGTGGAAGGTGTAGGGAGATGTGGTGTCTGACCAGGTGGGAGAGCCAGAGTTGGCTCATCCCAGTCCAGGCAGGGAAGTGACAGAAAGGCTGTGGCAATGAGACCCATGTGCTTGAGGGCTGTGCACCTGGGGGCTCTAGAGGGCAGCTCACCAGGCACCGTGGTCTCCCCGCTGCCTCAAGGGTACCCTGATTTTTACCCTCCCTCCCACTTCTCTTTCAGGCCAGAGGATGATGCAGTCTGCTGTAGATCCCTCAGCACCCTGTACCCACAAATAGAAGCCCAACCCAGGGGTCCTCAGGTCTCCATCTTCCCCTGATCATTGAAGGCTTTGCTTGCAGAGAAGGTACCTCCTTCCACACACATGTCAGCGCCTCCAAGTAGAGAAGCAAAGGGATGGGGAGCAACTGTCCTATGGGCTCATGCTGCCCCCTGGATACTCAGTCCCAGGCTGCCATGGCCATGCTCTGATCAAGCAGGGTGCAGGGCCTTCTCTTCTCAGCCCAGGGAGAGATACGTGTCTACAGGTACAGGGGCGGCTCTACCAAAAGCACGGGGATGGCAAAGAGGAACAGGCATGGGATGCAGCCCAGGAACCCAGTTCCCAGGGCTCCTCAGGCACACACTGCCTCCCATCTATCAGCCCGGGGCTCGCTGCCTGGGCTCCTGGCTCAGCTCAGCCCCACTCTGTCCCCACGCACACTGACACCCACATTCAGCAGTGGCCTGGCAAGGACACCCTGGTCTGGCTGAGGAACCTTTTCCTCTCCCAGACCCTAGAGCTCACATCCAGGGCCACTCAGAGGGCTGGGAAGTCTAGGCCATTCCCACATGTCTAGGCTCTCAATAAATGCAAATGGAAGAAATGTGAAAGTAGTGTTTTAAGAATTATGGCATATGTGCTACCCCCCCCCCCCCAACAATCCATTTTAAAAATGGACAGAGGTCCTGAATAAACACTTCTCCAAAGAGGAAATACAGATGGCTAATAGATATATTAAAAGGTGCTCAACACCACTAACCATCAGTGAGATGCAAATTAAAACCGCAATGATATATCACTTCATACCTGTCAGAATGGATATTGTCAATTAATCAACAAATATCAAGGAACTAGTATAAATGACCCATGGACACGAACAATTTGTGGGATTGACTTTGGGAGAGGGTGTGGGGAGGGTGGGACAGGGGAGAGCAGTGGGGGAAAATGGAATAAATGTAATATAGCCACAACAAATTAATTCAAACATAAATAAGTAAATCAGCAAACAAGTGCTGGCCAGGATGTGGAGAAAGGGAGCCTTCATACACGATTGTTGGAAATGCAGATTCATGCAGCCACCAGAACATACTTTGAACATGGTGTTAATGCAAAATTAAAAAAGTGAAACTGTGTTGGACTTCCAGGCAAGATGGTGGCACAGACAGACATGGCTCACCTGTTCACACAACCACATGAAATTACAACTAAAATATAGACCAATCATCAGAAACCAAGTTGAATAGAAGTCTGACAACTATAAAATTAAAGAAACCACATCCATCCAGACCGGTAGGAGGGGCACTGACACAGAACAGGCTGGACCCACAGCCACGTGTGGTGGATAAAAATTTGGGAGAGAGATCTCAGGAGTGAGTGAGGAGACCCAGCTACACAGCAGGCCCACTAGCCCGGAGTTCCAGAGCCAGGAAAATAAGTTCCCACAACTTGTGGTTGCAAAATCCAGGAGGGATTGAGTTAGTGGAAGAAACTTGTGGAGACCCAGCAGTTCCTCTTAAAGAACCACACACAGACTCACCTACTCAGACTCATGCTCTCTGAGCTCCAGCACCAGGGTTGTAGCTTGAAAGGCACCAGTGGTATAAGGTAGGTAGCTGAGGTGATTAAGGAAAGACCTGTAGCCAGGATAGTCCAATTAGGGCTTTTATTAGAAGGGAGACACTGTGACAAGGTGGGCTGAGTCAGAAGGGGTAGAGTGGTTTTTAAGGGTGTGGAGTAGACCCCCAGGGGGCATGAAGCTCTCTGCTTGTCAGTTTCTGATGTCCAGGGTTCAGGTGTTTGCAAAATAACAATATCCGCCGATTAGGGTTGGCTGCCAGGAGATTTATAGTCCATGTTGCTGGGCAGTGCTCAAGGGAGAGGGGAAGGGGCCACAGGAGTGTAACCTTCTCATTTCAGCCAAGGCGGTGGCTCAGGTCCTCCAAGTCCTAATACATTCTACAAATATACAGGGACACTGAAGGGTCTGGCATCAAGGTGAGCAGAGGCCCTTGTCCCTTTTCCAAATGCTTCCCTCACAGAGCCATTGAGCCATCAAGCTGGTGCCACATCTGAGACTCCCTCATCATGGCTAACACTGTTTGACCTACCTTGGAGACCCCAGAGACTCTGCTCCATCCAAGCTGCTTTTCCATATGAGTGCCTGGTCTTGGCTCCTGCTTCACAACTTCCTAAATCCCCTCATACAAGCAACAGCTGCCTCAGTGAGCCCTAGGCCCCGGACTAGCTGCAGCCAGTCTAGATTTCCAGCTTGGCTTTCCCTGGGAATCTCCAAGCCCAGCACAAGTAGCAGCGTCTCAGATTGCTTTATAGCTCAGGCAGGGTGGCCCTGGGCAGGACATAGGTGGGTACTGACCTCGGCCTGCACCACCCAGGAAACTCCAGGGCTAGGGCACCCAGTGGACAGCTACAGACCACATCAGGGCACCATAATCCTGCCCCTGCACAGCTGATTCTCTATGGAGGTTGGAGGTTGGTGGTTAGTGGTCACAGCCAATCCTTGCAGCTGACTGACCTGGGTACATCCCTATCATTAACCTGCCAATAGCAACTGAGGCTCACATACAAGAGGAGGGGGTTACTCAGCCTATACAGAGGATTCACCTTGAGTACCCAGCTTGGGTGAAAGTGTAGGCTGTGCAACCACACCCTGCAGGACACCTACTACACTAGGCCACACTACCAAGACACGGAGTCAAAGCAGCTCTACACAATACACAGAAACAGACACAGGGAGGCAGCCAAAGTGAGTACACAAAGAAATATGGCCCAAATGAAAGAACAGGTAAAAATTCCAGAAAAAAAAAAAAAAAAAAAAGCTAAAAAAATGGAGGTAAGCAATCTGTCAGATGTAGAGTTCAAAACACTGGTTATAAGAATGCTCAAGTGAGGACCTCAGCAACATAAAAAAACATCTAGTCAGAAATGAAGAATACACTAATTGAAATAACAAAAATATTATAGGGAAATAACGGAGTAGAGGGGATGAAGCAGAGAATCAAATCAATGATTTGGAACATCAGGAAGCAAAATAATCAGAACAAGAAGAAGAAAAGAAATCCCCCCCCAAAGATGATAGAATATGCAGTTCCTGGGACAACTTCAGGTGGTCCAACATTTGCTTCAGAGGAATGCCAGAAGGGGAAGAGAAGAGCGAGAAATTGGAAAGCTATTTGAAAAAATAATGAAAGAAAGCTTCCTTGAGCAGGTAAAGGAAATACTAGCTCAATGCAAGTCCAAGAAACTTAGAGTCCCAAACAAGATGGATGCAAAGAGGCTCACTCCAAAACACATCATAATGAAAATGCAAAAGGTTAAAAATAAAGAGAGAGGACCCTGGCTGGTGGCTCAGTGAATAGACACCAGCCTGTGAACCCAAAGGTCACTGGTTTAATTCCCAGCCAGTGCACATAACCAGATTGCAAGACAGGTCTCTAGCCAGCTCTAGTAGCTGGAGGCAGGTGAAAGACAATCATACATTGATGCTTCTCTCCCTTTCTTTCTCCTGTCCCTTCTCTCTAAAAGTAATGATTAAAATATTAAAAAAAAATTAGTCCTGGCTGGTATCACAGTGGATAAGGTACCGGCTTGTGAACCCAAAGGTCCCTGGTTTGATTCCCCAGCCAGGGCACGTAGCCAGGTTGCAGGCCAGGTGTCCAGCCAGGTCTGTGGCTGGAGGCAGGTGAAAGGAAACCAAACATTGATGTTTATCTCCCTCTCTGCTTCTTGCCCTTCCTCTCTCTCTGAAAATAATAAAGAAATCTTTTTAAAAAATTAAAAAATAAATAGAGAGTCTTAAAAAGCATCAGAAGAAAAGGAGTTAGTTACCTGCAGGAAAGTTTCCATAAGGCTGTAAACTGATTACTCAAAAGAAACTTCAGGCTAAAAGAGATTGGTAAGAAATGTTCCATGTCACAAAAAGCAGAAAACTACAGCCAAGATTATTCTACTTATGTGGGGAGTAAGGAGAAAGGTGACTCTCAAACTGGTCTATACCACGTTAAGGAATCATGAACAGCTGCATCAGATTACAGTAAATCAGGAGGTCTCTGAGTTAACAGGATTAACAAAGTGATGACCTGACTAAGCTAGTCATGGGTATTTCGGAGAACAAAGGAAAGGAGGGATGGCCACATTCACCAAAAATTGCCTGCACTATGATTTAAACTGCCCAATCATCTCTTTAGACGTGATTGTGCTAGATTGCGGCTCTGAAGTACTCAGCCAATAAGGAAACAGAGGAGGGATTGTTTGCATCAGGGCATAAATTAACCTGTTCCCACTTCAGTGTGCCTGCCCACCAGATACCACCAGGCATCCGCTCTTGCAAGAACGTAAATAAACGTCTTTCTTTCACTATACCCCTGGCTTCATTATCCATTTGTTTTACAGACTGGGTGAGCATATTTCTCACCCCCAGAACAACTATAATTTAGAATCGAAGGGCAGATAAAGAGCTTCTCAGACAAGGTAAAGCTAACCGATTTCATCATCACCAAACCATTATTATATGGAGTGTTAAAGGGACTTATTTAAGAAAAGGAAGATTGAAACTGAACAATAAAATGGCAAAACTACATACCAACAATTATACCTAATAAACAAACTAAGCAATAAGAATAGTCATAGAATCATAAATACAGAGAACATTTTGATGTTTGTCAGGTGGGAGGGAAGTGTGAGGAAATGGATGAAGAGGGGAGGGGATTAAGAAATACAAATAGGTAGTTACAGAATAGCCATGGGGATATAAAATACAGTGTAGGTAAAGGATTAGCCAGAGAACTTATACGCATGACCCATGGACATGAACAATGGTGGGGGGATTGCCCGAGGGAGCAGGGCAGGCTGGGTGGAGGAGGAAGAAGGAGAAAACTCAGGACAACTATAATGGCATAATCAAAAACATAATAAAAACTTCCTTCTGTTACAAAAAATGAAACTGCCTTATACCTCAGCAATTCCACTTCAAGATGTACAGTGTATCCAAAAAATTCTAAACACTAATTTGAAAAATATATATGCACCCCTGTATCATTGCAGCATTATTAATAATAGCCAAGATATGGAAGCAACCTCATGACCATCAATAGATGAGTGCATAAAAAAGCAGTGGTACATACATACAATGGCATATTACTCAACCAGAAAAACCAATGAAATCTTTCTACTTGTGACAATATGGATGGAGCTGGAGGGTATTATTTTAAGTAAAATAAGTCAGTTGAAGACAGACAAATACCACACGATTGCTCTTATAAATGGAATTTAAAGAACAAAATTAATGAACAAACAAAACTGACACAGACTCATAGCCACAGAGGACAGGCAGACGGTTGCCAGAGGGAGGAGGTTGAGGGGCTGGGTGAAAAAGGTGAACAGATGAAGAAGTGCAGAAGTACAGTTACAAAATATTCATAGGGATGTAAAGTGAAGCTTAAAGAATAGAGTCAATAATATTGTAATAACTATGTGTGGTGCCAGGTGGGGACAGGAAGTACTAAGGGGAGCACTTAGTGAGTGTACGACGGTACGACCACCATGTTATACACCTGCAACTAATACAAAACAATATTGAATGTAACCTATATTCTAAATAAACATATTTATTCTAAATAAAGATATTTATTCTAAATAAAAGAATCTGCATCTGCACTACTGGAGCTCTTCTTTTTCACATACGAAGCTCTTCTGAAGTCCTATAACCGTCTTGCATTCTGTAGGAGAAAATACGGAGGCACTGGCCTCAGCTTTGAATCCTAGTCCCATCACTGTGTGAGCTTCACACCTTACTGAACATTTCTGGGTCTTTCTCCTCAGTGAGACAACGCAGATGCTATTAACTACTGGAATTGGTATATAAATCACAGCACCAAATACATCCTGGGTATTTAGAAAGAGTGGCTACTGTGATTCTGAGAACTGAGTGCAGTTTGAGGCACAGAGAACACAGCAACCTCATGGCACCCTGGTCTTCGTGGAGACAAGTCTTTTCAGTTGTGGGTCTTCAGGCTGAGTGGGGCTGGTGGGAACAGACTGGGGCTTGAAACAAGATCACAGGTTATCCCTTTGGTTTCGTTATGTTTCCTGACAGAGTGCGCTAATGAGATCATATAACCCCAACTCTGTCACCCTGTACCTTCAAACTGAAGTGAAGGCGCGGTCAGTCTCCGGACTAGAGAAATCCTTAGGGCGGGAGGGGAGCAGCAGGTCATTGTTTTGGCGTGGGGTGGCTGTTCTTGCTGCTGCTCTTGTACTTGCTTGCTAGTGGTTAAGGTAAGAATGCTATACCATGCGGACATGCTGCTTTGGAAAAAGTAAATAGACATTTTCAACATCTGTGCTATTTTTATAACTAGGTGATTATCTCCCTATACCTGTTAGCTCAGCAGGACAATAGAGCTAAAGTTCCTTCCTCTCACTGAAAATAAGAACCCAGCTCAATCTGCCATGTTTTTATTCTTGCCCAGTAGGAAAATCAATGTGCAAAAAGCTGGGGAGTGTGTGTTTCTGGCAAGTAAGACAAACAGTGAGTTACATGCAGTTTCCAAAAGACAGCTTCGCTCATTGCATTATAACTCATTGAAGCTGTATGAAATTTTATTTACCAAAATGTGTCTTAAATTACTGAATAAGTATGGTGCTAAATATTTCATGTATATACATTATGATCAAATTAAAATTTTAAGCACAAAAGGGAAGAAGGTTTTATACTTAAGGTAATGACATTAATTGGTTAATAATCAAAACCATATCCTTTATATTTCTTTTATGAAAATTCAGTGTTACAAATGTGTTAACATTTCTCAGATTCAGAATTATATTTCTTTTTTTTTTTAAAGATTTTATTTCATTATTTTTAGAAAGAGGGGAAGGGAGAGAGGCAGAAAGGGAGAGAGACATCAATGTATGGTTGCATTTCACCTGCCTCCAGCCACAGACCTGGCTGGAGACCTGTTTTGCAACCTGGTTATGTGCCCTGGCTGGGGAATCGAACCTGCGACCTTTGGGTTTGCAGGCCGGCGCCTTATCCACTGTGCTACCAGCCAGGGCTCAGAATTATATTTCTAAAAACACACAGTAAGGCAAAACATCTCACATGTTAAATTGTTTTTCCCTGAATGCTGTTATTCAGTGCTTTTTACTTTTTAAATATCTTACTGCCATTATGCACTTTCCAGGGTCACATTCCAACAACAATAAGCATGCATAATCTTTGTAACATTGTAAAAATTGTTACAATAAAAACATTGTAAAAATAATATATGTACTGGGTATATTTATTTTTATAAATCAGTCTAATTTAAATTAATTTTATATGAATTTTTCCAAAAATGTGGACCCTCAAGTAGGCTCAGAAACAGTCTGGGAATCAATCATCTGATTTAGTTTCCCAAACTTCACTCATTTTTATAACAATTTCATGATTTTTTTTTTTACCAAAATTCTGTGTAAAACCTTAATTATGTATATAGTAAATTTTATCTTTTCTTCAAAAGATTAATTGAAAATGAATTTTTATACCCCAATTCTATCTCAAAAGTGGTCATAATTTTCAAGGAGAAAAATGGAAAATAAATATACTAACATAATAATATTAAAATCCAGCCAAATACCATGGTTTATTCAAAGGTTCTGATCCTGAGGTTTGTTTACTCTTTGTTTTAAAAGGAGGATTAGAGGAGTTTGAGGGGGTTAAAGATAACCTAGCACAAGCCCTGGCTGGTAGCACAGTGGATAAGGCGCCAGCCTGCCAACCCAAAGGTCGCAGGTTCGATTCCCCAGCCAGGGCACATAACCAGGTTGCAAACCAGATCTCCAGCCAGATCTGTGCCTGTAGGCAGGTGAAAGGCAACTGTACACTGATGTCTTTCTCTCTCTGTGCATCTCTCCCTTCCCCTCTCCCTAAAAATAATAAACAAAATCTTTAAAAAATAATAACCTGGCACCAAACTGAGAGTTTTTCTTTGTAATAACTGAAAATGCTAAAGTAGAACTGGAAAGGGAATTATTACATGATGAAAGTGTGAATCTATATCAATCTCGATGCCCTTGCTACTAGCAAACATTTCCTGTGCTACTATGTCTCCCAGGCTTTGAGGACTATTGGTCTAACCAGCTCGGGCAAATGAGTGAGTGCGGGAGCTTCTCCAAGTCCTCCAGAGCTGCAGGTTCACAGGTCTGTTCCTAATGCTCTACAGTGATCACCGAGGTGACCATACATCCCAGTGACCCCAGTCCAGCTTCACACTGCTGTCCCAGCATAATCTTGATCATACTCCTATCACCCTGCAATGTGACCTACTTCGGGACAATCTATGTATAGTCACTAGGTTGATGGCTCACTTGTCCTGCAATTTCTGAGCACCTACTCAGGCCTGGCTCTGGGATAATGACTGGAATACAAGGTAAGATAATGCCCAGCTCCCAGGAATCAGGAATGGAAGATCAGGGCAGGGAGGGGAAGGGAACCACTTAATGACAATGCCAAGTGATGTGCTGAAGAGATCACATGGAAGGAGGACAAATGAATCAAAGGAACAGGGTAGGTTCCTCAGTGCAAAGGGCAAGCAGCTGAGCTGCTCAGTGAGGTAAGAACAATGAATGAGCTCCACAGAGGCAGATATATCTGTCCCTTTTGAAACAGTGTATTAACTTGAGTTTCTACCTGTTCAAGGAAATGGGGGTGAAAAGGATTCAAGTGAAAAATCAGAGAGTTTCCAGCTCATATTTCCTCAGTGGTTATAAGAAAACCTGCCCTGCCTGGTGAATCTTGTAACGTGTGGAGATAGAGAAAAACTGAAATGGGATCATTTTAGTTCCTTGCTCATTTCATGGGTTGATCATTGTTGTCAGAATAAAGCCCACACCCCTTCCCGAGGCCCAGGAGCTCTGCCCTTCCTCTGCAGCCACGTCTGCTGCAGCTCTCACTCCAGCTCACTGAGCTCAGGTGGCCTGGAGCTGTGCTGCTCCCTCTGCCTGGAGCCCTCTTCCTCCAGCGCTTTACAGTCTGACCTGTGTAAAGGGACAGCCCCCTGAGATGGCACTGGCCTAGAGGCCAGGAGAGGTGCTGATGTCATAGAGCATCCAGGCTGTGGGCTGCAGGACAATGCAGACCTCGGCCTGCCTCACCCCTGCTGTGCCCTGGGGTCTGGAACCCACCCTGCATGCTGAGCGCTGACCTTTCCCCTGCAAAACCATGTTTCTCACTGTTGGGAGTTCCTGTAATAAAGTCCAAGCACTTCACCACTACATGCTTCTCAAACTACAGGCTGCTCAGCCCCAATTCTGTGCAGAGAGGATAAAAACAGACTATCCAATATATCTTTTTGGTGCATGAAGTTTATTACAAAATTTGGAAACATCAAGTACTTTAATAAGAACCTCCACAAATATGGGAACAAAGGAGAGCAGGGGAGGGGCGGGGGCCCAGGGAAAAGCCCAGTCCCTGAAGTTTCATTCAGGTGGGAGCCAAGTGGTGGACCCACAGAGAATACAGGGACTGCGGTTTGACTCCCCAGTGTCTGTCTGTGGCCCTCCCTCAGATGTCCACTCTTTTAAAAATTATATTGGTTTGATTCTTATTTTCTTGTGATGATGTTTCTTTGTGGACAGCCAACAGAATATACATTTTAACAAAAACCTGAGGACTCTCCTAGCCACTCCCTTCCATCCATGGGGTCCCTCATCAGGCTGTGCAGCCTCTGGGGCCACACTGGATGGCTGAGCTGGGGGTGGTGGTCCTGGACTCTGGGCTGGGGAAGGGAGTGTTTGTCCCTGAGTTCAGGGTGGATGAGGAAGGAGTGGAGCTGGATTTTAGGCTGGGTGGGGAAGCGGTCACTCTCTCCTCCAGGATGGATGGGGGAGCAATGGATCTGGACTCCAGGCTGGGTAGGGGAGCGACCATTCTCACCTCCTCTCTGGTTGGGGCATCTTTGTTCCTGGCTTCCTCACTGCCTGGGGGAGCGATGGAGCTGGAATCCAGTCCGGGTAGGGGAGCAGGTGAGGGAATGGCAGGCCCAACCATGTGGCTGGTGGAAGCACTACTGCTGAGGTCGCAGGAGGGGCAGGGCCTTACGTTTATGGTGGGGACATTCATCTTGTTTGTTCCCATCCTGAGAATCAGGTATGTTTCCATCACCTTGTTGTATTTCTTTTGTGCTAATGAGTCCTCTATGTATTGTTTCTTAAACCCCATGTCCTCCATTATTTTTGTGACCTAGGGGTCAATGTCACCCCAGGGTGGCTCACTATATTGCCTCAGGTGTTCCTTCTGACCCATGGTGACCCAGTAGGCTTGGTCTTTGGGTGTGGTCAATAGTCAGTAATTTGTGTAACAGTTCTCGACACTCCCTAGATGTCCAGTATGGTAGTCGGAGCCTCCTCCTGAGTATTTCCCTCAACACTCTCACAGGATTGTTCCCCACAAATGGCTCACCCCCTGTCAGCATGGTATATAAGGTGATCCCCAGACTCCATACATCCACCTTTGGGCCCTCGTAGGATTGACGCCGCAGGATCTCGGGGGCCATGTATGAGAGGGTGCCGCAAAAGGTGGTGAGGGTGTAGTTTGTAAATTCCCTCCCGAATCCAAAGTCCACCACCTTTATGTTGAGGTCCCGGTCTAGAAGGATGTTCTCTGGCTTCAGGTCCCGATGTGTGATCCCCTTTTCATGGCAGTACTGAACTGCTGAGATAAGTTGCCGAAACATGGCTCGCGCTTCCTCCTCTTTTTTGTAGTGACACTTCCTCA
>PVIW01008811.1:0-57314 GCA_004026585.1 Noctilio leporinus
CCATTACGGGACAATAATGAGCAAAACTAACAACAAGCAAAACAGAACCAAGTATATGAATACAGTGAATAGGCCTTCAGTGGTCAGGGGGAACGGGGTTGGGGGGAGGGGGGAGGCAGAGGCAAAGAAGGGGAGCAGCTTAGACAAGAACCTAGTATAAAGGAACCATGGACATGGACAACAGGTGGGATTGACTTTGGGGGGAACGGGTGGGTGGGGAGGGGGACAGAGGGGAGCAAAAAGGGGATGGATGTAATACAACAACAATAAAATTTAAAAAAAAAAAAAAAAAAGGTCACTACAAGAGACAACAAAGGACCCATCAATCCCACTCATGGATAGTTATTCAATTAAACCTAAAACATGAAATCAAGAAGATATATACATTCATATGTTCACTGCAGCATTATTTACCATAGCTAAGACATGGAAGCAACCTAAGTAAGTGTCCACCAATAGATCAATGAAGAAGGGAATATATATAATGCAATATGACTCAGCCATAAAAAGGAATGATATGGATGAACCTAGAGGGTATTGTGTTGAGTAAAATAAGTCAGACAAAGACAAATGTTACATAATTTCACTTACATGTGAAATCTAAAAAACAAATGAACAAGTAGGATAGAAACAGAACAGAGTCTGAGAGAACATTCTGAAGGTACCAGATGGGATTAGGTAAAAAAGGTGATGGGATTAAGAAATACAAATCGGTACTTACAGAATAGTCATGGGGATATCAAGTACAACATAAGAAATACAGTGAATAGTACTTTAATAACTATGCTTGGTGTCAGATGGGTTCTGGATTTATCAGAATGATCACAAGTTACATAAAAGTGTACAACTGGGTTGTACACTTGCAACTTATCTAATATTACATGCCAACTGAAATCTAAAAAAAAAATTAACAGACAAAATGAGAACACATCACTGCTTATGGCATTCTCTTGTCAAAAACTAGAACCTGAATATGACCAAGGCTCTAGATCAAGCTGTTTTGAATACAGAGAACCAAGGGATGTGTTCAATTGCATCCTATGCAATGCATTTAATAAAATCCAGATTGTAAAAAACTTTGAGCCCTGGCTGGTGGCACAGTGGATAAGGTGCCAGCCTGTGAACCCAAAGGTCGCTGGTTCGATTCTCAGTCAGGGCAACGCAGCTAGGTTGCAAGCCAAGTCTCCAGCCAGATCCATGGCTAGAGGCAGGTGAAAGACAACCTTACACTGACGTTTCTCTCCCTTACCCTCTCTCTGAAAAACAATAAATAAAATCTTAAAAACAAACTTTGTAGAACAAATTACTCTATTTAATAAATTGAAACAAATTGTGAGACATATAAATTTGAACTGACTAGATGTATATTTGATAATATTAAATAATTATTAAAATTTGTTTCTGTATAAAGAGAAAAACATTCCTTTATGTTGGAGTGTACACTTGCTTCTTAAAATTCTGCACTTGCATAGCCTAAAAATATACCTGCACCTATAAAATTAAAAAATTTATTCAGTCCTGTGAATAAGTCAAAACATTTTCACTTAAGATATCCAAGTAATTAAAAAGAAATCATTATGTAAATGTCCTACATTTCCTTATCATATTAAAGTTTTTCTGCCCAAAGCAATGACTTCTGAATGTAGAGAATCAAATATACACATTTAAATTAAAAATTTAAATTAAAAAAAATTATTTTAGAGAGAAGGGAAGGGAGGAAGAGAGAGAGAGAAACATTGATGTGGGAGAGAAATATCAATTGGCTGCTTCTTGCTTGCCCCAAATCAGGTGGCCAGCAACCTAGGCAAGTGCCCTCAGTGATTCTAGTGGGAAAAATGGAGGGGGCACAAAGGGGGTGGGGGGTGAGAAACATGGATTTGTTGCCTCTCACAGAAGTCCCGACTGGGGATCCAACCCACAACCCAGGTATGTGTCCTCGACTGGGGATCAAACTTGCAACCTTCTGGTATGCAGGATGATGCTCTAACCAACTGCGCCACTGGGCCAGGACTCTATTTTACTTTTAAATAAACCCTTGAAAGTTAAACTAAGAAGTTGCTAAAACAAAGTCTGGTTCTCTTCATTGCTCTACTCATCTGGCGCTCTTGTGCATCATACCATGCATCACCCAGTGTATTTCCAATGAAGTAAGCTTAAATGCTTTTCAAAAGACACCAATTGTGGCATGTTGTAGGTGTAATTTTTAAAAAGACTTATCATCAAAAGAACAATAGCTTCTACAGGTAGCATTAAGATTCAAAAGTGAAAATGTTATTGTAGTTAGCCAAATACTGATACAAACAAACAACAGGAAAAAAAAATAATCATACATTAAATTTGAAAATACTTATGAAATACCATCTAATTTTTTAAAAAAATTTTATTTATTGTTTTCAGAGAGAGGGGAAGGGAGAGAGGCAGAGAGGGAGAGAGACATCAACGTATGATTGCCTTTTACCTGCCTCCAGCCACAGACCTGGCTGGAGACCTGGCTTGCAACCTGGTTATGTGCCCTGGCTGGAGAATCAAACCAGCGACCCCTGGGTTCGCAGGCCAGCACCATATCCACTGTGCCACCAGCCAGGGTGAAATACCATCTCATTTTTTAAAACGTCAATTGTGAAATTCATTACATAGTTAATGAACAAATAAATATAAGGGGGAGTTTCAAATCAAAGTATTACTGGCTAATTTTATTCACAGTTGTGGCTAATCTTACAGATGATTTTAAGTTTTTGGTAAAAATAAAATTTATTACCAGGAAAATATTCACCTATTTCAGCTGTCTTTACAAGACATACACTATATATATGTTTACTATGTACATAACATGTATATATTGCATATATGGGAATACATTTATTAAACCTAAGTCACTTTCATTTCACCATATAAAGAGAGAATAGTGCAACTTTTAAAGTTTCTACACAAGGAAATTAAATTTAAAACACTGTTATTGACTACAACTTACTTTACTATAATTTAGAACTTGACATTGAAGAAAATATTTAATAATCTCTATAAAATTTTTCCTTAGAACAAATGAGTAATAATGTTTTTCAGGATTAAGGTGAAACATAAACTCATGATAGCTATACTTCAATTATTGTTCAGTTTACTAATGTTTTCCAATATAAAACCACTAATCCTTCTGAATCATCTCAATCCAGGAAAGGAAAAACTGTATTCTAATTCATGCCTCCATTATGTTCTCTAAGTTATTATGTCTACTTAATATGAGGATAAAAATAAGATATGAAAAATATTTAAAATAAAAAGCAAAATTTTTACACATAAGCATAAAGTTGAAAGTTCCTGACCTATAGGTCTGTATGACTTTAACGTACTTCTATAATCCATCATAGGGATAATAATGTTGAAACAGAAGAATTACCTCCTTACTAATGATCACATGCTTTGGAAAACCTTTTTTACAGAAAATATTAAGTCACCGCAGTGGCCAAAATAATGGATTTTATTTTGATATTTCTCAGTTCCTATTAATAAATATACTTTAGAATCTTTGGTAAAAGTCCATTTTTTTCTCCTCTATTTTTCTGAATAACCTCATTACAATTTCTAGTTCTTCAATACCCCCAAACCTCATTTCAAATTGTACTTCTTTCTCCAGACTTCAAACCTGTTACTCAATTTTATAAAATGTCTAAAGTCTCCTTTATAAAATAAAGGGTGAGGCAAAAGTAGATTTAGTTATTCATATGGAAATTAGTATAATCATTAATAATAATACAAGAATAAACTCGCGCCTCACATACTCACAACTGCAAACCTACTTTTGACCCAACCTCTATGTATTAGGCCCTCTGCATTCATGATCTAATTTAATGGTACAAATGAGATAGATTTAAATGAGGGAATTTAAGCGTAGATTGAAATTAAACTGTCCAAGGTCAGAGGACATGAACCCAAGTCTATGACTAGGAAAGCTACTCTAGTAAAGGCTGTACTATATTGCTTTACATTTATATAACCACTTAGGTTTTAAATACTTTCACATAGGCTATTTACAATAGAATCTCACTGGAATTCACAGTAACCTTGACAGTGAGGTTCCTAAGTATAAAAACCTTACTCCACATTCCCAACACTACTTAAAAGAGTACGTAATGAAAGTGGCAGAGCTGAATGATCCTTTGACTTTTAATTTAGTGCTATATCATTTGTTACCTGTACAAGCTACTTTTTCATTAAGTACAACTCACTCCTCTTCCTTTCACTATCATCCAAATACATTGTGGAAATAAAGTGAGTACTGTGTTAATAAAGTCCTTCTGAGGTTTATATCTATTGCATTGATCATGACTTGGATGGTTATTATTACTGATTTTTTCTTGAAAGCTTATACTTAATGCACAACCTTAGAAGAAGCTATGACCTGCAAGAGCTTTAGAGGTAGTTTAATTTTTTTGTCCAGTTGTCAAACACTCCTTCAATAAACAATTTACTGAGTAGCTATCAGGTGCTTCAGCATTCCGGTGCTAAAGACACAACAGTAGAAACAGTCCTTGAAGTGCTATGTAGGAGATTTATAGTTTACTAAGAAACGGAGAAAACAGATATTAAGCACAATGTGCTAGAAGTGAAAATAGAGAAAGGAACAGAAAATACTGCGTAGTAGTGTACAATCTATATAGGCTCTCTGCCCATTGGGAAAAAAAGCATTCTTGATGGTGGTGATAATCTATAAAGGCAGTGAAGTGTAACACTTCAGAGCAAGCACAAAAGAGGTTATCAGGGACCCTAACATAAAAATCCTGATGTGCCATTTAATATTGGACTACAGCATGATTCCCTAATATATGTTAAGGTTTCTACATGTAACGTTCAAAAACTGATAAAGCTGACCTAATGACTTCCAAGCTTCAAGTGACATGTTTGTGTGTATATTGTGTATAACGTGAAAAGTATTTTTCATATTCAACTTTAATAGCAATTTAATCACCAATTCCTGCTGCTAATCCTTCAGATTTCAGAAGTTATTGCTTTCATAAGTTCCCTAAAATTAGGGGAATTGTGAAGTAAAACTGCAGAGTCATTCCACCTCTTTCATAATGACATTTACACCCTAATATCCATTGCTTTTTAGCTGGTTTTCTCTTTCCCATTTTGGTCTCATTCAGGCAGGACTGGTTTAAACCACTAGGACACTAAACGAATTTGTCTAATTTGCTGGAATGTCACTGCAGAAGGGGAAGTCTTGTTAAACTGCTGTTACTCTAGAATTTAGCTTTTTGTTTTCCTTGACAAAAGAAGACTAGTTTATTGTGGAGAATTTGGAAGACACAGAAAAACTAAATTAAGTCAGTCACATCTGCCACTCAAAGATGATCCCATCTTTCTCATTTTTTCAGCCCTTTATTGGATTCTTCAATTATACTGGTTAGAAAACTAAGAGGTTTAACCAAAAATCATATTTTTGGTTTAAAAATTTACAATTCAAAATTAAAATTGTAATCTGTTAGGACTTTTCTTTTAAAAGGACCAAGGGACTTTCTAAGTTTGTAGTATAAGTAAAAGAGTTTACACCCCAAATTTAAAAACACTCTTCCCTGAAGCATATTATTTAGGGTCAAAACATTGGTTACTACTTTGCAAATGAAATGGGAGTACACTGGGTTGGGCGAAAACCTAAACAAAATAATTTCTGTATTTTCACAAAATATTGTGCATCAAAATCTCAAGAGGTCACCTTGAGTTTTAAAAATGGGGAAAGCTGAAGAGGGGCACAAGTGCTACTTAAAATGAATTTATCACTGGTCAAGGAATTGATTGGGAGTGCCAAGTGCGATTTTAGGGGAAAATGGCACAAGAAAATGTCAAAGGCATAAATACCACTTAAGACAGTATCTAGACTTAACCTGCTTTCCTTTAAACATACTGTGAATTACGTTTGGTTCGATTCTATCCCAGCCCAATTAGTTTCTGAAGAACTAGTTCCCTCTCTGTGAAACCTAATCACTTTCCCATGAACTAGCCAGTCTCCTGCAGATCACGACAGGGCAACACCGTCTTTCAACGCCTCCCCTTTCCATCAAGACTAGCCTTTACACCTCCCGTTTTGAAGCTAGTACATCTTTATACTTTCAACTGTCCCCTTGTAAACACCCACACAACGCCTCTTGCAAGGAAATCAGCTGAAAACACAATTACTGAGGAAGCTCGTTCAGAAGCTGGCTTTACAGTGACTCCGCAGTGAGGGCCACATCAGTATCATTCCCTCCCAAGCCAGTCTCACCGGAGACGCCTATGCCTCCGGGGTTTTTCTTACTTCCCTGCTTCCCGATACCAGGGTGAAGGTAAAGATGGTGCAGAGTCTCTGACAAAGAATGGGTTTTGGGAACTGAAACCCAGAGGTTACTGCAGATCCCCAAGAATGGCTGAACCAATCCCACTATCCCAAGCCCCAAGGACTCCCAATAGAGAACCATAATGGCCGCACTCACCCCTAACCCTGAGAGAAGTGGAGATCTCAACCCCTACGTCGCCGGGGCGAGAACAGTGGGAGAACGGGGGTCAGGCGAACTGCAGAAATGAGCTCCTTGCCGGTGGAGGATGACCGCGGGAAGGAAGCCTCGGATAGCGGAATTCGCCGTTCACAGTCTCCCTTCTCTTCTTCCTCCCACCCCTTCTGATCCCCACCTGCTGCCGGTTACGAGTCGCGCTCACCTGACCCGGCGCGAGATGCAGAAAACAGCGCAGACCGCGAGGCTCAGCCTCCGAAAGATGCGAAGGCTTCCACTGCAGGGGCGGGGGACGGGCCTAGGCGGCCACGTGACCCTCGGCTCCGCCCCACCGTCGCCGGCCGGGCGCCCTACGCGGAGGGACCTACATTTTTAGATTGCTGGGACATTAATTTTGTTGCGATTAAATTTTAAGGAAAAAACTGAAAGTTTTCACAAAGATTATCTTGTTACGTGCAATGTACAGAGAGTGGGTGGAAGGGGTTAAAAAATATATATATACATATATGCATTGTTGAGGAAGTGACGCTAACGCCAGGGTTTACGCACCGGAAATGGCCGAGGAGTTCCGTCCTTCTGGCACCCGATTGTAAAATCCCAAATCTTAAAAGGTTTGGGGGAATCACATGATCTCCAAATTTGTAACGTGGTGGACAAAAAGCCAAGCTATACGGCAATTTGTTAATTACATGTCTTAACAAAACAGAAACCGCATTCATTGGGGTTTTCCACAGAGTTCTTGATAGTAAGAAAAGCCTACTTTATAAAACATCTTTATAGTAAGCAAAGCCCACTTTATAAAACACTGCGACGAGAAAGGACCGTTTGAAGGTCATCAGGAAGACGACTAACCGGGAAGAACGGGTCGGGGAAGGTTGATTTTACTGAAGTGGACGAGATGAACGACGGGAGGAAAAAAGCGGGACTTAACCCCCAGGGCCTACCGGGCAGGCCCCGCAAGTAGTGTCGTGAGGGAGGGGAGGAGGAAGCTGACGCCACGGGTTACAGGCCAGTAGAAAGATGGAGGGCCTGAGGTGGAGGGGGAAGGGTGCGCGGACGCCGGCAGTGAGGCTGCGCGGGGAGGCGGCCTACGCGCCGGCGCGCTGAGGGGGCGGGGTGAAAGGTCACTACGCGGCGGCGGGTCGGGCTGGCGGCGGCCGCGGGCGGGAGCCGACTACCCTGTGCGCACGTGTGGAGAAGCGGCAGCACCAGTCCGGCGGCCGGAGACACTCGCTCCCTTCCGAGAGGCAGGGCAGCGTTCTTCTCCCGCGGCCTTCGTCACCGGCTCAGCTCCCTGCCCTAGACGTGGAGGTCGGCTGGTGGGGTTGAGTGGCCCGAGCCGAGGACACTGAGTGCTGGTCGGCGACGACAACGGCGTTGGTAGCAGTGGTAACAACGGCCTCAGCAGGCGGGGAAGATGAAAGGGTGAGAAGGGCAGCCGGGCAGGGCCGGGCCGGCGGGAGAGAAAGATTGAGAAGGAGGGGAGCGACTGGGCGAAGACCCGGCGGAGGGAGATTTCTGGGTTTTTCTGCGCCCGGAGGGGGGCGGAGGCTCGGCCCGGGCTGTTCGCGCGCTGAAGGGCGGCCAACAGAGGCAAAACGCGGGCAACCCCGGTTCTCGGCCCAGAGGACGAGAGTGCGGACCGGAGAAGAGCCGCGAGCGGGGCAGCCGGGAAGAGCTCTTCTGCGGTGCCTGCGGTCTCCAGCGCAGGACGGAGGGCCGAGACGCCCCCAGCCCGCCGCTCGGCGTGGAGCGGTCCGGGTGCCCGCTTCCAACTTCGGCTCCGCGCCGGGAACCTTGCTCGTCACCTTTCAGTTTGAACGCTTGAGAGCTATGCGGGACCTTCTGGAGGAGGGAATTGGAGAAAAAGAGGGAGACGAGTATTTAGAGCCAGTGACTCAACTGGCTTTGGGTTGGGTCAGACGGAGTGGAGGAGGGGGGAAGAGAGCGAGAGCGCTCGAGGCTTGGGGTGCCAGAATGGTTAAGGAGCGGTGGTTGATCAGTAGGTGGAGCTCTTGCTCCGGTAATTGAGTGCCGCCCCTGTTTTGTGGGGGTCCTTAGTTACGCGGACGCTGTCTTCGGGTGATTGGCAGGTGGTAGTCTTTCCTCGTTTCCCTCTTGCATACAGTGAGGGATGGCTTTGGTTTGACCTCTTCGTTTGGATAAGATGTCACCTACTATTAGATTACATGCAATTAACATGTTAATTACATAATACGGGCTTTGAAAATATTGCCTAAATTGGCTCTTTGAGAGCTTGCCTTTACCCTCCTTAAAGGAAGAAATGGAAGCTTCATCAATGTTAAAAATGTTCTGTAATTCCTGAGTTTTCTGTGATGGCAAGTCAGTTAAAGAATTGTAACTATGTTTTGAGTTAGTGAAGCCTTTCCCAACTATTAAGCAACCCTCTTGAGGATGAACTAAAAGTGTCGTAAATAATCTGCCTAAAACAAGGGTCTAAATGTTACCTCAGTGTTTATGTATTTGAGGTGGCAGAACAGGTCCGAGAGTTGAATTTGGCCTTAACCCTGTAACGTGTTTGTTTATGCCGCCTTTGCTTTAAATATTGGAAATTCGTTCTAGTAATTTAATCGTACGTCTTGTAATTAAAGTTTCAAAATCACAAATAAGTTTTCATATTATTTCACATCAGGTTTTAAGGAGTTCTAGTCAGGATAACAGCTGAGGGGTATGAGAAGTACTTGCTTCACTTGAATTACGATGTCGGAAGTTTGGCTATTTTAGATTTGACTGGCTGTAATTTGGCGAGACTTTTTTTTTTCTTTATTTTCTATTCATTTTTATATTCTCTTGGGCATTCAATACTTATTTCTCTTGTTCTGTTAAAGTATTAATAGAAATGAGGCCGAAGAAGAGTTCCTGGTGTTGAGACTGCATGGATTTATAAAGGCAGGCCTCCAAGCAATTATTCTATATGTTTGGATCCAAAATCTTTGATTTAGCGCAGTCATATACTGGGGTGTAGTAATGTTTTGATACCTGACTGGCAGTAGAAATGGGTCAAACAGTGGTATTAATAACAGTGTGCTTTCAGTTTATGCGCACGAGGCAATTATCTTTTACTTAAAATGATCATTTATGGGTAACAACTTGATGGAGTAAGATTTAGAGGAAATTTTTGTAAATATTTTTTTTTAGATTTTACTATTTTTTAAAAGATTTTATTTATTATTTTTAGAGAGAGGGAGAGAGACATCAATGTATGGTTGCCTTTCACCTGCCTCCAGCTACAGACCTGGCTGGAGGCCAGGCTTACAACCTGGTTATGTGCCCTGACTGGGAATTGAACCAGTGACCTTTTGGTTCACAGGCTGGCACCTTAGCCACTGTGCCACCAGCCAGGGCTGAAATTTTTAGTTACTGAATCTATCTTATGCCATCAACTGTGCCTGAAGAGTCCTTAAGTCTTAATGATTGGAGCTTAAAATTGTGATTCTTTTTTTTAAAATTTGTTGTATTACAGTTGTCCCGTATTTTCCCCCACCCATCCCAACCCCTCTGCCGCTGCCAATCCTCACATGTTGTCCATGTCCACGGGTCATTTATACTAGCTTCTTGACTAAACCCTTCCCCTTCTTTCCCCCTTTATCCTGCTTTCTCCCCCTCCCCTCTTGTCACGGTCAGTCTGTGCTTTGTTTCCATGCCCCTGGTTCTATTTTGCTTGTTTGGTTTGTTCTTTATTTACCTGTATTAAGTGATATAAATTGTGTTCTTAATGGTTAACTTGTAAGATAGTTTCATAGGAATGGCCCCTTTAACTTTGCACATGAACTAACTTCTAGGTAAGATAGGACTTTAATTTTTCTTTTCTTTTTACTTCTGAGCCTTGTATTTAAGCCACTGAACAAATGAAGGAACAAGACATTATTTAAAATATTTTTAAGGCCTTGAAGTTCAAAGACTTATAACAACGTGCACAATGTGGTTAAAAGGGCTGTGAAATACAGTGGTCCTGATTATATGGTTTTTGTATGAAGTTTTATTTGCCTAAGTGTTTTATTGGATATGGAAGCTAGTTGGATTGTAAGTTGAAGAGAAACTTCTAAACTTGGAGGCAAATGCAGAACTTTCACGTTAAATCAATCTGTTTAAATACTTTACATCAACCCTAGGTGGTGTGGCTTATTGGATTGAGCTCTGGCCTGTGAACCAAAAGGTCGAAGATTTGACCCAGTCAGGGCACTTGGCCTAGGTTGCCAGCCAGGTCCCTGGTTGGGAATGCAAGAGGAAACCACACACTGATGTTTCTCTCCTTCTCTTTCTCCCTCTCTTCCCTCTGTCTAAAAATAAATAAAGATTTAAAAAAATATTTTACATCATTGCCTATCATTTTGAAATTTTCAGTACTACTTTACCTGCTTTTCTTTCTTTTTTACTTAGTTTTTATTATTAGAAGGACATTCTATTATGTTGACATGTGTTTCTCTATTCTCCATGGTACATAAATTTGCAGTTAATTCTCACATGCATTTTATATGCATGATCTAGAAATTTGAGGTATGTTAGAATATGTTACTTTTGTACTGAGGTTGCTTGTTGTTATGAACCAGGAACATTGTAGGTTGAATTTATGGTTGATAAGTTAATTTTTAAAAATCTGTTGTTCCTGTTAGGAAAGTGAAATTCAAGCGTGAGGGGGTGTCTTAACCTGGACATGACTGAGATGGCAATGTAATTGGTCAGTGTAATAGAAAATAAAACTGAATCTGTTTACCATTTATTTGTAGTAAAGAGGTGTAGTAAAAATTAGTTCTAATAACGATGCCTAACAAGATGTGAATACATGTGCACAAGGTAGAAACTAGCCCTGACCAGTATGGCTCATTTGATTGGGCGTCATCTCACAAAATGAAGGTTGCCAGTTTGATTCTCTGTCTGGGCAGGTGCCTGAGTTGTAGGTTCCACCTGAAAGATACACTTCAATTATTTAAATGGTTGTCCTTTTTTCCCTCTCTTTTTTTAAAAGCATGGTCTGCAGAAACCATTAGAATACCAGTAGTGATTAAATGTAACTTCCTTTCCATTACAACAGTGAGTATTGTATAGATTATAGTTTAATAACTACAAAATTATACTCAAAATTACTCTATCAGGGAACACTGCTTTCTCTTGACCTGTTCTCTTCCATCATTTGCATTTATTCAGTGTCTAGCTTACTGGTAAAATGTTACTCCTGGCCTGTTCAATACAGTAGTGCCTAGTTATAATTAAGCAGTTGAAATGTGGCTTGTGTTACTGAAAAACTGTGTTTTAAATTTTAATTAAAATTTTAACTTAAAAAACATACTCACCCCTGGCTGGTAGCACAGTGGGTAAGGTGCCGGCCTGCGAACCCAAAGGTCGCAGGTTCGATTCCCCAGCCAGGGCACACATAACAAGGTTGCAAAACAGGTCTCCAGTCAGGTCTGTGGCTGGAGTCAGGTAAAAGGCAACCACACATTGATGTCTCTCTCCCTCTCTGCCTCTCTCCCTTCCCCTCTTTCTAGAAATAATGAAATAAAATCTTTAAAAGTAATAATAAAAAAAAAGATACTCAAAGTTGGTTATTGGACATTTTTTTTTTTTTAATTAATTTTAGAGAGAGGGAAAGGGAGAGAGGCAGAGAGGGAGAGAACCATCAATGTATGGGTTGCCTTTCACCTGCCTCCAGCCACAGAGCTGGCTGGAGACCTGGCTTGCAACCTGTGGACAATTCTTAAGTATGTTTGAAACACTTGGATATGTAGATCTACTGTAAATTTATATAATGTAAATACAGGTTAGATATTTTCAGTGAAAATTAATGTGAATTGAAATGTGATAGAAAAATTGTCTAAAATTTTAAGACTGGGTATGAAAAAAATATTTTAGAAGTAAAATAGTTATTAATAAATGTTATTTTGGTTACATGTTGAAATGATTTCACCTCTGTCCCTTTGGTTTATTAATGTAGATACTGGTAAATTATAAATTACATATGTGATTAAAATTAGATTTCTATTCAACAGTGCTGTGCTAGACTCTGAAAAAACAAATTTTCGTGGAACATGGTCTCTTCCCTTAGGACCTAGTTCCCAGATGGTAAATGTTTCTAATTTTTTTTTTAACTGTGGGCCAAAGGTTTTAGATTAAAATTTTGTAATCCAATCACTTTTCAGTAGATAGGGAAGGATAATTAGAAGTATGTACTTGCCTTTGATTTGCCTTTCCTGATCAAGTGCAACCTACATTCTGCCTCTTGTTATTGCTGAAGCTTGTTGGGCGTGGAGGGGGGAGAGGGGTTTAACCCTGTGTTTCAAGTACAAAGGCTTCTTAGCTCTCAGTCCTTGACAGTGCTAAAGTGAATGCTTATTTGACATTCATACTTACTTCTTCTGAATAATTCCCTAGAAGTGAATTTTTTGGATCAGGAGGTACTGGCATTTTAAGATTTCTGGTGTTTGTTGCCAAGTTAACTTCAGAAAGATAGCAACAGTTTATACTGCCAGCAGTATATGAAAGGGCCCTTCTCCAAGAGCTGATGGAGAAGTTGAGGGGCACTTGGAAAAACCTTAAGGAAATGGATGAAGACAGTGTAGCAGCCATTTCAGCCATGAGTGATATAAAATACCTGTATCTGGAATGGTATACATTGAGCAATTGTAAAAATGATAGATGTTGTTAGCAGCACCCCAGCCTCTACCCACTGGACACCACTAGCAGGAGATAGCTGACATACTCAAAATGCTCAAATCAGTAAAGTTATTGGTGAAAAATTTTTTAAAAGTTCATTTTATGTAAGAAACTAAATATAGAGTTTTTGGCCAACCCAATTATTATACCAAGAAACAGAAATTTGAATTCATATTTGAGTTGTTATTTTTGAAGCTGCTGTCTGCTGTCTTATTTTTGCCCTTGTGTTTGCCTCCCCCCCCCCCCATTTTTTTTTTTTTTCCATCAATGTATGGTTGTGTTTCACCTGCCTCCAGCCACAGACCTGACTGGAGACCTGGTTTGCGACCTGGTTTGCAACCTGGTTATGTGCCCTGGCTGGGGAATCAAACCTGCAACTTTTGAGTTCGAGGCCGGCACCTTAACCACTGTGCTATCAGCCAGGGCGTGTCTGCCTTTTTTGAGAGTTACTCCCCCATCCGTCTTCCTCCTGACACTTTTACTCTTTATAAAGCTATTAATATGTCCTCCACTGTTAAACATCCGCTATAGGTATAATATATATAGTTTAATGAATAAATAGTTATGGAGGTGACCCAAGAAGGGATGAGATGGTGAATTGTGGGATTTTTGAATATTTTTTTTTATGTCCAATAAACAATAGGGAGGAAAGGTGAGGCCAGTGGCCAAAGCTAAATGATGAAAGGACTTTATATGCAGTATTTGAGTTTCATTTGTTAACTGTAGCTTTTGAAAAAATTTAAACAGAGAAGTAAAGTGATCGGATTTGTTTTTTGAAAGCTTATTCTGACTGCATTGTGATGACTTTCTCCTTAGCTCTGTTCTTACTGCCTTTCATTAGGCCGTAGATTTTTAAATTGAGATGATGGCCTGAATTATACTGGTCAAAAGCTAACAGATTATGAAGCAGACTCAATGGATTAAAATGGGACATAGAGTACATCTAAAACTAAATTTCTGTATTCCATGAATGGTGGGGACTGTTAATAAAGATAACAGGTACAGGTAGATGTTTTAATTTCCTATAGGGCATGATGTTGAATTTGATATTCCTGTGGAAATAACCTGTAAGCAATTGTAATAAATGTTTAGATTCAGAGATTTTGAAGAAAAACACTAATAAGGAACAAGCCAGAGCTGGGAAGGAGCTCTGCTAATTGAACATGCAAGTCTGTGTGGCCATGGCAAATTTTTCTTTCTTTTTTTTTTCTTCAAGACAGCAAATTTTTCAAAAAATAATTTGATTCTTTTTAGGCTGTAAACTTGAGTAGATAGTGCCCATGTGTGTGTCTAGCATTTCTAGTACCCACAGCCAAATAATTGCGGGTTTTACACACATGCAGTCACACAGCTTGGAGAACTATCTACCCATTCTTTTTGATGCCTGTGAAACCTCTCTAGAACTGTACCTTTCAACCAGGGGTGGACCTCCTACCCTACCCTAGAAATTTGGTAGGTAGTCGTTGGAGACATTTTTGGTTGTAATAATGAGGTGGGATGGACCGAGGCTAGAGATTCTGCTAATTATCATACAATGCTCTGAAAAACCCTCTCACAACAATGGATCGTACAGCCCCAGAATACCAGTACCAAGATTGAGAAACTGCTAAACAGTCTAGTTCAGATGAGAGAGCCCATCAATTATTAATATAATAAGAGCCTAAGAGTAAAGAGGACTCCTTTAAGGGGAGTCATATGATGTAGCTGGTCTTGCACTATATTGGGAGTTTGTAGACATAGGCAGGGCAAACTCTGTACAAGAAATGACCAAGCAGTTAAACTTGAGTGCCAAGGTGCTGTTAATACCTGCCTAAAATAAATCTAGCCTTTAACAGCTTTCTCTGTACTTCTTTTTCTCTTTTTGTTATATGACTTTAAAAGTCAGTTTGTAGAGAAGGATTCCATTTCATGTAGTCATGTCTCCATCTTGTGGCCTTGGAAAATATTGTCACTGAATTTTGTTTTTTTAATTATGGGCATAATAGGTACTACCTGTAATAGCTTAAAAACATTCAAGTGCATATTATCTGATGTTGGGTGTGCTGGATACCTAACATGCATTATCTCATTTTATCACACTGCCCTTTTGTAAGCTGAGTAAAGGATTTTTAGAACTACCCCATTCTAAGCTCAAAGGTTATGTAACTGAGTAAGAGACTTCTTGTGGTGCTTGCACATCGGAAGTTCTAATGGGTTTTATAAAATGGAAAGCAAGTAGCAAATTTTTTAGATCTAAGAATATGGTGATACACCTTTTTTGGGTACTTCTGTTACATCAGTCTGTCTCCCCTTTTATTTACATCCTTAGTCTGGAAACTCTGATACGAAGATGCTTTGGGGTTTGTTACGAATCTGAAAAACAAGACAAAAGTAACATGTCACATGAATTTACTTGAGCCAAGAGAATAATTTCATGTCTAATAACTATTGTCTTCTGATTTTTTTATAGTTAGGTTTATAAACTTTAGTGCCAACAGGAACCTGGGACAAAACAGATAAGGTAAATGAGTAAAATGAGAAGAAATGTAAGCTTTGTGTAAGATCTTTTAATTGAAATATTAGCATCCAACCTAATTAAAAAAAAAAAAAAAACTATTGAGTCACTTAGATGTGACCACATGGCCAATTTAACCGTTAGTCCAAGAATTAGGAGGTTGTTTACAGAGAGAGGTCTTAAACGGATAAGTTATTAGTCTACTATTAAATTATATTGAAGTCTTTTTCTTTTTCTTTTTTTTTTTTTAAATTTTATTGTTGTTGTTGTAATACATCCATCCCCTTTTTGCTCCCCTCTGTCCCCCTACCCACCCACCCATTCCCCCCAAAGTCAGTCCCACCTGTTGTGAAGTCTTTTTCTGAAGTAAGTGGTCAGTGCAGTGAGTGATTAATAACCCAGGTTTTGAGTCAGGCTGGTTTGAGTTTGAGTCCCAGCTCCTCAATATTAGCTATGCGACATACATTAAAGCTATACTATTACGTAACTATATTATTTACAGGGAAACGATTACCATTTTATGTGAAACTGATTCTAAACATAGGGCATATTTTTTCCAATGACCTATTCCATTTCTCTGTGCACTTTTAGCCTCTGGTACCTTCACATTTAGAAATTTACATACATGTAGTGAGAAATTTATTAATTGAGGTGAGTTAAATTTGTATGATTAATATACATACATAGCTTAATTACAGAAGGTTTTAAGGTGGGAATCTGAATCTGAGGTTTTTTTTAAAAGATTTTATTATTTCTGGAGAGAGGGGAGAAGGGAGAGAGTGTACAATTGGTTGCCTTTCACCTGCTTCCAGCTATGGACTTGGTTGGAGATCTGGCTTGCGACCTGATTATGTGTGCCCTGGCTAGGAATCGAACCAGTGACCTTGGGGTTCATAGGCCAGCACTTTATCCACAGTGCCACCAGCCAGGGCTTTGAATCTGAATTTTTAACTGGCAAGGTGATTCTGGTATATACTGGGTTTAAAATTCGTTCTTAGATTTTGCGACACTGCTCCTCCAGATTTTTTCCCCTACGCTTGTGAAAATGATTTCCTGGACATCTTATGAGTTCAAGGTCTTTTATCGCTAAAATACAAGTATTTCTGTTTTTAGATGTCCTTGTCACTAAGGACATTTTTTGGTAATGTGATGTATTCTAGCAGTCAGAGGATGTACGTTATGCATTTTCTATATCCCAGGAAATAGCTTTCAAAATGATGTGTTACAAAAGTGGAGTTGAATTATTTTCTTAAGAGATAAAGTGATGTAAAAAGTCTAGGAACATTTCCTCTATCTTTACCCCCACCCCCCACCCCCCAATTGGCTAGCTACCCACATTGCTTCCAATGACATAGGTAGTATTTAAAGATCAGGCCTGTGGCCGATTACACCAAAGGCAAAGACAATGACGGGCTGTCCTGAGACTGCTGAATAAAGGGGAGGTCTGGACCAAAACGGAAGGCTCAGTCTCATCCAGGTCTCATTTGCCTTCTCTTCTACAAACTGAGGGCTTGGTACAGCTAGAAACTGAGAAAATGTGGTTTGTCGAAGGTTGGAAATTGTCACTTCTTTTTACTTTTTTAAACAGTAAAGAATGAGGCATCATATATTTTCTACTATCAGTTTTAATAACAAAAATAAAATCGTTGTGCTCTGGCTGATGAGGTTCAGTGGTTGGAGGGTCATCCAGTAACCAAGGGGTTGCAAGTTCAGTTCTCAGTTAGGGCACATGCCTGGGTTGTGGGTTGTGGGTTTATCCCCAGTCCAAGTGCGGATCCCTGGTCTGGATGCCTCTATTTCTCTCTTTAAATAAAGCAAATGAAGATGCCCTGGATGAGGAAATTAACCAACTAACTAACGTTTTTGTTCTTTCCCAGCCAATGTTGCTGTAAAAGTTAACTTCAAAATACTGCAGCTTGTAGTACTTTATGTAATATTTGCTTATTTTACTTTTTTTTTTTTGAAATTTTCAAGCACATACAAAAGTAAATTGTGTGGTAGGCCCTCATGCATCTAATTCCATTAAGTGGAATCTATGTTGTTATTTCATCTTTGCCTCACCCATTTGTTTTTGTTTCCCCTTTTTGCTGTAGTACTTCAAAGGAAATCCTTGATATGCAAGCATAACTGGTTTCATTGCACTTCACAGATACAGAAACTACAGATTGAAGGTTTATGGCAACCCTGGTTGAGCAAGTCCATCTGTGTGTCATTTTTCTGATGGCATTTGACTATTTTGTATCTCTGTGTTGCGTTTTGGTAATTCTTGCAGTATTTCAAACTTTTTCATGATGGTGATACTTGCTGTAGTAATCTGTGATCAGTGATCTTTCACATTTTTGTAATTGTCTTGGTATTCCCTGAACCACACCCATATAAGATGGGTAATTTAGTATTAAATGTTGATGTGTTTTGACTGTTTGACCAAATGGCTAATTCCCTGCCTCTCTCACACATCATGGCCTTCCTGATCCTTGAGACACAATCGTATTGAAATTAGGCCAGTTAATAACCTACAATAACCCTCTTTAAGTGTTCGAGTGAAAAAGGAAGATAAACTAGAATCAGCCCTGGCTGGTGGCACAGCAGGTAAGGCTCTGGCCTGTAAACCCAAAGGTTGCTGGTTCGATTCCCTGACCGGGCACATAATCAGGTTGCAAGCCAGGTCTCCAGCCAGGTCCTTAGCTGGAGGCAGGTGAAAGGCAACCATACATTGATGTCTCTCTGCTTCTCTGCCTCCCTCCCTTCCCCTCTCTCTCTAAAAATAATAAATAAAATCTTTAAAAAAAACTAGAAGCAATGAAGCTTAGCGAGGAAGGCAGTTGGAAGGCTGAGATAGGATGAAAGCCTAGGCCTCTTACACCAAACAGTTAGCCAAGTTGTGAACGCAAAGGAAAAGTTCTACAAAGAAATTAAAAGTGCTACTTAACTGAACATATGAATGATAAGGAAGCAAAACAGTCTTACTGCTGATATGGGAGAGTTTTAGTGGTTTGGATTAAAAAATCAAATCAACCACAATATTTCCTTAAGCCAAACCCTGATCTAGAGCAAGGCACTAACATTCTTCAATTGTATGAAGGTTGAGAGATGTGATGAAACTGCTAAAGGAAAGTTGGAGGCTAGTGGCGTTTGGTTCATGCAGTTTTAAGGGAAAATGCTGCCTTCAGAACACAGAAGTGCAGAGTGAAGCAGCAGGTTATCCAGATCTTGCTAAGATAATTAATGAAGGTGGCTACACTCTAAACAGGTTTAGAAAACCTGTTCATTTTAGATGAAATAGCCTTTTATTGGAAGAAGATATCTAGGACTTATAGCTAGAGAGAAGTCAGTGCCTGTCCTCAAAGGCTTGCTGACTTGTTAACTGACTGTGAGTTCGTGCCATTGCTCATTTACTATTTTGAAAATCTTAGAGCCCTTAGGAATTATGATAAATCTACTCTACTGTGCTCTGTAAAGGGAACAATAAAACCTAGATGACAGCTCATCTGTTTACCATTGTTTACTAAACATTTTTGGTCCACTGTTGAGACCTACTGCTCAGAAAAACATTTTTTAAATATTACTCATTGACAAGGTACCTGGTCACTTAAGAGCTCTGGTGATATACAAGATTAATGTTTTTATGCTTGCTAACACAGTGTCCATTCTGCAGCTCATGGATCAGAAATAATTTGGACTTCTGAGTCTTACTTAATACATTTGATAGCCATAGATAGTGATTCCTTTGATAAACCTGGTTAAAATAAACAGAAAGCCTTCTGAAAAGGATTCAGCATTTTATGTCATTAAGAACATTTGTGATTCATGGGAAGAGGTTGAAATATTAACATTAACAGGAGTTTGGGAGAAGTTGATTTCAACCCTCATGGATGACATTAAGGGGCTCAGGACCTAAGTGGAGAAAGTAACTGCAGATAGGGTAGAAATAGCAACAGAACTAGAATAAGAAGAGGAGTTGCTTCTTATAGATAAGCAGAGAAAGTGGTTTCTTGAGATAGAATCTACTTCTGGTGAAGATTGAAATGACTATGTAGGATTTAGAATATTACATATACTTAGTTGAGAAAGCAGCTGCAGGGTTTGAGGAGATTGACTCCAATTTTGAGAGGAGTTCTAACTCAGTGTAAAATGCAGTCATACAGCATTGCATTCTACAGAGAGATAGTGAAAGGAAGAGCCACTCATTCAGGAAACAGCATTGTCTTAAGAAATTGCCACAGCAACCTTACCTTCAACAGCTACCACCCAGATCAGTCAGCAGCCATCAACATAAAGGCAAACCCCTCCATTATCAAAAAGCACGTGTCTCAACTTGCTGAAGACTCAGATGATGGTTCACAATTTTAGTAGTATTTTAAAATTAAGGTACGTACATTTTTTTTTTTTAGACATAATGCTATTGCACACTTAACTGGACTATGTATGGTGGAAACATAGGTTTTAAACATACTGGGAAGCCACAACTTTGTGTGACTCACTTTATAGTGATCACCAGTGTGGGTCTGGGACCAAACCCACAGTATCTCCAATGTATGTGCTATGCCATTTTATCTGTCAGTCCTTCAATATGAGACTGTAACATAGAAGGTCTTTTTTAGAAAAGTAACTACAGTACTTTTATACCTAATATATTATGATCTGATACTCCTCTATATTTGTTTTTTCTCAAAGGTTTTTAAAAAAATAAGTTTGTTCAAAGCTGAATCCGAAAAGGTTCACACGTTGCAATTGGCCAACATGTTTCATGATCTCTTAATCTGACAGTTACTCCTCCTCCTCCTCATTTATTTACTTATTATTTGCTTGCTTGGTTGCTTAAGGCAGGGGAGAGGAGGGAAAAAGAGAGAGAAGGAGAGAAACATCAGTTGGTTGCTTCTGGTGCACTCTGAACTGGGGTCCTGGCCTGCAATCCAGGCATGTGCCCTGACTGAGAAACCAGTGACCTTTCAGTTCTCAGGCCAGTGCTATATCCACTGAGCCACAGCAGCCAGGGCTCCTCTCCCTTTTTTAATAAAACAAAGTCACTTTAGAATAGTTTTAAATTGTGTTTTAGGATAGTTTTTAAAGTTTTAGATTTTATACTTGTGACGATAGTACAGGGAATTCCCAGTTTTTGCTATTAACAACAGCTTGCTTTAGTATAGTATGCTGTTAAGATGAAAGGGCAAGGCACAAGTTAGGAAAAAATAGTTATATATATATACACACACATATACATATATATGGTAAGTTAGTTGTATCCGGAATATATAAAGAACTTTCCCAACTCAGTAAGATAAGTAATTTATTTATTTATTTATTTATTTTTTAAAAGATTTTATTTAATTATTTTTAGAAAGAAGGGAAGAGAGAGAGACAAGAGAGGGAGAGAGACATCCATGTATGGTTGCTTTTCACCTGCCTCCAGCCACACACCTGACTGGAGACCTGTTTTGCAACCTTGTTATGTGCCCTGGCTGGGGAATCGAACCTGCAACTATTGGGTTCGCAGGCCGGCGCCTTAACCCCTGTGCTACCAGCCAGGGCTAAGATAAGTAATTTAAAAGTTGGAATTACTTTTTTACAAGTTAATGTGAAAGTTTGAGGTTTATTCTCAGGTCTAGACCATGGTCAAAAGATTTAAATAGACACTTCACCAATTAAATGTACAAATGGTGACCAACCATACAGAAAGATGCTTGGCATCATTAGCCATTAGAGAAATGCAGATACAGTAAGGTTATGATTTTACACCACTAGAATGGCTATAAACAGAAAAAGGCAGTAAGAAGTGTTGGCAAGGATGTGTGGAAACAGGAATCTTAGTATGCTACAGGTTGAAATGTAAATGGTGCAGATGCTTTGGAAAACAGTTTTGCAATGCATTAGTTTTCCATGACCGCTCTAACAAATTACTGTAAACTTAATGGCTTAAAACAATACCTTTGTTCTTGAGACAAAATTCCAAAATGGGCTTCAGTGGGCTAAAATCAAGGTATTGATAGATACAGTGATTTTAAATAGCATCCTCCTAAAATTCATGTCTATCTGGAATCTTAATATGTGACCTTTTTAGAAATAGGGTGTTTGCCTGTAGTAATAAAGATCAGGTCATACTTGGTTAGGATGGACGAGTGTCACATGTACAGAAGACCATGTGAAGATGGAGGCAGACACTAGGGCTATGCAGCCACAAGCAAAGAAGTGCTTGAGGCTTCTAGAAGCTGGCAAAGGAAAGGAAGGAGTCTTCTCTGAAGCTTAAGAGCTCTGACTCAGAGAGCTTGAGAGTGTAGTTCTTCCTACATCCTGATTTTGTACTTCCAGTCTCCAGAACTTGGAGAGGATAAAATGTGTATTTTAAGCCAATGAGTTTGTGATAAATTTGTTAAGGCAGCTAGGAAACTAATACAGGATTATGTTTCTTCCAGAGGCTCTAGATGAGAAAGTGTCTTCTTGCCTGCTTCTATAGGCCAGCAGTCCCCAAGACCATTTTCTCACAAACCTGGATGGGGAATGGGAGACAGGAGGCAGAACTCATGTGGTAATGGAAGCAGCATCCATGGGCAGAGAGGGGACCCCTGCTATAGGCCACCTTGGTTTGTAGCCCTTTATCTTACTAGCTAGTAGCATAGCATCTTCAAATCTCATGGCTGCTTCTGTTATCACATCTTCTCTTGACTCTTAGAGATCCTTGTGATTAATCTTCCCATCTCAAGTACTTAATCACATCTGCAAAGTCTATTTTCTATGTAAGTTAACGTATTAAAGGTTCCAGGGATTAAAACATGAACATTCTCTGTGGGCCATTATTGTGCCTACTACAATAGGCACACTTTCCTTAAAATGTTAAGCATGTTTGTCATAACCCAGCAATCTCGTTCTTGGTATCTACCAGAAGCATCAAACCATATATCCACACAGATGTTTATGCAATATTCATAGCATGGGGTAAAAATTGTTAAAATGACTATTGGGTGGTGAATGATTAAACAAGATGTAGCATATCCATAAAATGGAATACTATTCAACTGTTGACAAACATGACAACAGGATGAATCTTTGAAAAATTATACTGCCTGAAAGATGTCAGTTGCCAAAGATCAGATGCATAATTTCATTTATATGAAATGTCCAGAAAAGGTAAATCTATAGAGTAGATTTAGTAGATGGCTTTAGGTAGGAAATGGGAATTTTGAGATGTGATTGTTGTAAAGTTGAATTGAGATGGTGGTTGTACAGTCTTGTAGATAGTTTAAAACCTTGAATTATATACACTTAAAACAGGGATATTATGATATTGGGTTGGCTAAAAAGTCGAGTTTTGTGGGGCAGGGGTGTTGTTTTTTTTTTTTTTTGGTAAGGTGGCTCTAGTTTGCTCAGTTGTCTTTAACTTCATTCAAAACCATTTTGTTAGATTGTATTGTGACAGATTTCATATCAGTGTGAATTTTTAAAAACCTATAAATGGTGAGTTTTTGTATAGCCATTTTAATATTGAAGCTGGAAGTAAATAAACATTTTCAGCACATTAGTGTCATGGTTTATGGCTGTGGAAACCAGTGGAAGTTGGGCAGTAAAATAAATTGCTAGTCTCTTAGGAGAGTCCATTAGAGGGCTTCCACTGTCCTAGAATGTATGCAAACCCACCAACTCTGGGTACCATAACCAGTGCAACAGCTAGAGGGGTACCAGTCACATATGAGGAGTGGGTGAAGTGACTGGAAATAGGGTGAGTGCTGAAAAGCAGCATTGTTCCCTCTTTGACCCTTCCCCAGCATATAGCACCACAAAGCGGTGAAATGGGTTAACCAGCATTGATGAACAATAAAGTTCCGCCCCTTACAAGGCAACAGGTAGGGCAGCTCTACCAAATATACAGAGGCAAACATGGAGGCTCTCAAGTTGAGGAGAGAGTAAGTATGACCCAAATGGAAGAACAGCTCAAAACTCCTGAAAAAGACCTAAGCAAAAAGATAGCCAACCTGTCAGATGGACAGTTCAAAACACTAGTTATGAGGATGCTCATGGAAATGTTTTTTGAGTATGGCCACAAAATAAAGAAGTGAAGGTTATACAAAGTGAAATAAAGAAAAATATATAGGCAAACAAAAGGGATCGGAAGGAAGTCAGGATTTAAATCAATGATTTGGAACATACGGAAGAAATAAACTCACACAGAACAAAATGAAGAAACAAAAATTAAAAAAAAAAAAAAGTTTGAGGATTCTGGGACACCTCCAAAAGTGCCAACATTCAAATTATAGGGGTGCCAAAGGAGAAGAGGAAGAGCAAAAAACTGAAAACTTCAAAAAATGAGAGAAAGCTTTGTAATTTGGTGAAGGAAATAGATATACAAGTCCAGGAGGCACAGAGATTCCCAAACAAGTTGAAGCCAAAGGGGACCATGCCAAGACACATCATAATGAAAATGCAAAGGTTAAAGGTAAAGTGAGAATCTTAAAAACAGCAAGAGAAGAGTTACCTACAAAGGAGTTCCCATAAGATCATCAACTGATTTCTCGAAAGAAACTGCAGCTAAAAAGAGATCGGTGAGAAATATTCAAAGTGATCAAAAGCAAGGGCCTGCAACCAAGATTACTCTGTCCAGCAAAGCTATCACTTAGAATAGAAAGGCAGATAAAGTGCTTCCCAGACAAGCGAAGGCTAAAGGAGTTTATCACCAAGCCATTATTACATGAAATGTTAAAGGGACTTATTTAAGAAGAAGATCAAAACAATGAACATTAACATGAGAACAAACTCGCAACTATCAACAACAATATAAAAAAAAGTAAGCAAACAACTAAAACAGGAACAGAATCATAGATATGGAGATTATATGGAGGGTTATCAGTGGGAGAGGGGAGAATGGGAGAAAAGGTACAGGGATCAAGAAGCATAATTGGTAGGTACAAAATAGTGGTTGCTAAGAATAGAAGGGACATAAATGGAGAAACCAAAAAACTTAGTGCACCACCCACAGGCTTGAACTGGAGGAGGTGGGCGATTGCTGGAGGGAAGGGGGTTAGCAGGTGAAGGGGGTAAGGGGGAAAAAATGGGATATCTGTAATAGTATAATCAATATACCTAAATATTTTTAAAACAGTGATATTAAAAAAGAAGTGTTGATGCAAAAGCAAGATGAATCTCAAGCATTATGCTCAATAAAAGGAGCCAAGCAAATGGTTATTTTGTGATTTTATGTATGTGACATACTGGGAAAAGCAAACCTGTGGGAACAGATTGATGTTGCTTGGGAGTGGTGGTAGAGTTGAACTTAAGAGATTTATGAGGGAGATTTTTAGGATGATGAAGCATCCTATATCTTGGCGCTTGGTGTCGTTACATGATTGCACATGTTAAGTCTGGAAACCATACACCAAAAAAGTAATGTTTTTAAAAGTTAAAAACATTGACTCACATTCTCCCATAACTAAGCTACAGAACAACCATAATTCAAAACCATGTGAAAATCTACCCTTAGGAAGTCCTAAGGGTAGAGGGGTAGAGGTGCAGAACAAGCTGGTTCCACAGCTAAAGGAGTTCATCACCAAGCCATTATTACATGAAATGTTAAAGGGACTTATTTAAGAAAAAGATCAAAACAATGAACATTAACATGAGAACAAACTTGCAACTATTAACAATATTAAAAAAAAGTAAGCAAACAACTAAAACAGGAACAGAATCATAGATATGGAGATTATGTGGAAGGTCTCCGCTGAAGGTTCAGGGATTCCGGCACCACATCAGGCCCTTCACTCAAGGGTCCCGGTGCCAGGAAGGAAAGTCACTCTAACTCTTGGCTGTGAAAACCAGCAGAGAATGTTGCTGAGTGAGATGGAGGGCTTCAGGAATGCCAGGGCACACATCTTTAAGGGCTTGCACATAGACTTTCTTGGATTACTCCCTATACTCCCTATGAGTTCCAGTGCTGGGGCAGCAGCTCTAAAGGCATTAGGGACATGGGGGAAGAACTAAAGTGTCTGGCCTCAGGGTGAGAGCAGCTCTTTCCCATACAGAAATGCTGACAGAGGCCATTGTTCTTTTTCTGAGCCCAGCTTGGGTGAATGGGCAGGCTTTGCCATTGGACTGTACAGGACGCCTGCTACATTAAGCCACTCTACCAAGCAACTCTACGTAATGATAGAAACTAACACAGGGAGGCTGCCAAATGAGACAAGAAACATGCCAGATGAATACAACACAATGCTAGAAAAAGAGCTAGACAAATTGAGATAAGCAACTTACAGATGCAGGGTTCAAAACTGGCTATAAGAATGCTCAGTGAACTTAGGGAGAACTTCAGTAGCATAAAAAGACATGGGACACCATGAAAAGAAACAGAAATGAAGGATTAAAGAATAATTTACAGAGAATCAGCAGAATACATGAAGCCAGAATAAAAAGAGCAATTCGGAATACAGGCAAGCACAAAAAAAAAGACCAATGATGAGGATATTTTAAGGAGCCTCTGGACAACTGCCAAGTATACCAACATTTGCATCATGGGGGTGCCAGAAGGAGAAAAGAGAGAGCAAGGAATTGTAAAGCTATTTGAAAGAAAAAAAAGACCAAACCTTCCCTAACATGGCAAAGGAAATAGACATACAAGCCTAGGAAGCACAGTGCCAAACAAGATGGACACTTAATTAAAATACAAAAAGTTAAAGGCAATGAGAGATCATAACACCAGCAAGAGAAAAGCAGTTACCTATAAGGAAGATCTCATAATCCTGTCAGCAGATATCCCAACAAACATTTGGTAGGCCAGAGGGATTAGTGAGAAATATTCAAAGTGTTGAAAAGCAAGGACCTACAACTAGGAATACTGCACTCAGCAAAGCTATTTAGAATTGAAGGACATAGTTTTTCCCAGGTAAGAAAAAGCTGAAAGGAGTCCACCACCACCAAACCAGTACTGCATGAAATGTTAAAGGGTTTTCTTTAAGAAGAAGATGGGGAAAAAATGATCCAAAGTATAAACAATAAAATGACAATAAATACATATCTATCAAAATTTAATCTATAAAACAAAATGAACAAGCAGAATAGAAACATTTAAAAATACAAGGAACATTTTGATGGATGCCAGATGGAAAAGGGGAAGGGATTAAGAAGTACAATTTGGTAACAGAATAGTAATGGGGATGTAACACAAAGTTAAAAGTAGAAGGATTGTAGAATATATATCGTGGATCATTGATGAGAAGAAAATGGTATTTGTATGTCCATTGATGAACAAAGTGGGCTTTGAGACAAGGACTATTACAGCAAAAAGAGATAGAATAATAAAAGGATCAAGTCATAACAGTCCCAAATATTTGTGTTCTTAATAACAAGCTGAAAGTAAATGAAGCAAAACCTGACAGGTAAAAAGCAAGAAAGAGCACTTGTAAATTTTCTTTGAGGCCAACTTAATCCTGCTTGATAAGAAAGCCTACTAAGAATGTTACAAGGAAGGTAAAATAGGTGTGTGAGAATAACCCTTCCTGAGGTATCATTTGAACAGAGACTTAAGAAGGTAAGAGAATAACCTGCAGCCAGGGATGTAGAGGTTTGATAGGGAAAGCTGCAGGTGAAGCAGATTTCGCGGGGAAGGCCAAATCTAGCCTGGATATGTTTAATGTGAGGTGTCTACTAGAGATTTCTTTGAAGTTTAGGAGTTTTCCTGGAGACTAAAGACAGAAATGTGGAAGTTGGCAGTATTAAAGACATAGAGCTATGAGATTGAGGTCACCAAGATTGGTGTAGGTAGAAAAGACAGCCAAGTTCTGTCTTGATATGCAAGATCCTCATAAAATGAGCTCTTCCTCTCCAACCCCAGCTTCTACTTTTACACAAAGCACACTTTGTCCTACCATATCACATTGCTTATAGTTTTGGGAATTCATTATTGCTATTTTGTTAGTGTCTTACCTTCCTTAGAATGCATTTCTTGTCCCACAAAACAAACTAGTCATCTTTTACAATGTTTCTTAGTATCATTTCTATTCTATTGTTTTTGTACTTGGGTGCATGTGATAGTATTAGCATGTTGTCATATATATATCTGTATTTTCTAGTAGGTAAAAAGTCCTTGGTTTTTGGGTGTGTTAGCACATAGGTGTTCAAATACTGAAGTTACTGATTTATGATTTAAATAAGCAACTTTAATATTAATGAGAGCTCTAGAACATTTTAGATTTACAGATAGAAGTCTTAAACTCTTTTCACTTTTGTAGTAGAGATTTGAATTTTTTTAATTTAGAATTTTTTTTAACTTCTAAAAGGTTCTTGGTTAGTAAAGTGGTGTTCTTATTTTCTTGACATTTCTGCATAGTCCTGTATGCTTTAGATACTGTGTGTTCTTCGCTAAATTATAAGTTGATGATATTATGATATATTTAGAATATCCACTGAAAATAATTCAGAGCTAAGTGGTCAGGATTACACACGTATTCCATTTCAATCAGACATATCATGTTCGTGAAAGTTAAACTGTATTTGAAGATGAATTTTGCTGAGAGTTATATTTAATATAATTTAAAAATCTGTTTATAGCATATCCTGGCAGTCTATTAATAATCAAATTTGCTTAATTCCTTTCTTCAGTAGCTACCAATTTTATAGTATCCCAGCTATGTTTTAAAATATGAGTGTGTTCATCCAGGCTGGTGACTCAGTATACAGGTGCCAGCCTGCAAACCCAAAGGTCGCTGGTTCAATTCCCAGCCAGGACACATAGCCAGGTCTGTTACTGGAGGCAGGTGAAAGGCAGCCAGACATTGATATTTCTCTCCCTCTCTGCCTTTCTTCCTTCCCCTTTCTCTAAAAATAATAAATAAAATATAAATAAATAAAATTTGTGTTTGTCCATAGAAAAGTACCAAAGTTATTTCTGGTCATAGTCTTAGAGGATATTTTCTTTCTAAGCCATTTCTATGGCCGTGGACTGTTTCTTTTTTTTATTAATCCAGACATGCATATTTTAAAATTAGGCAGAGAACGATTAAGCTGCCTATTCCCTAATGATTCAATATTGTGTTCTGTATTAAGGTTTCACCTGTCTGCCCTAGTGGAAACCTTGTTAGTAAACTCAATCTAGCATATTGCACCGTAACCACCTTTCTATATGAAAATGAGAAATACCTGGTTATTTTCCTGCTAAAAAATATAAATATAAATGAAGCCCAGTAATTACTTAGAAATCATTCTTAAATTTTTTGAAATATTTTTTCATTTCTTTTTTAGAGAGGGGGTGGGGAGGGAGGAGAGAAAAAGAGGAAGAGAAACATTAATGTGTGAGAGAAACAGATTCATGCCCACACTCACACCTCCAGCCAGGAATCTGACTCGCAATTCAGGCTTGTGTCCTGACCAGGAATTGAACTGACAGCCACCTCTTCGTTTGCAGGATGACTCCCAGCTCACTGAGCCACAGCCACAGTATAGTCAGGGTTGTTCCTAACAATTTTTAAGTTTAAGTTCTTTCACATAATGGAGAAGCTTGACCTCTAGGTTTTTAATTTTTTCTTTATTGCTGTTTAGTGTTAGACTTCATGTAATTTTCTTAACACTTTTTTAAAAAGATTTTATTCATTTTTCTTAGAAGGGCTGGGAGGGAGAATAAAAGGGGGAGTAACATCAATGTATGGTTGCCTCTCAGTTGCCTCCAGCTAGGGAACTGGCTGGAGACCTGGCTTGCAACCTGGTTATGTGCCCTGGCTGGGAATTGTACCAGAGACCTTTCGGTTCGCAGGCCAGTGCCTATTCACTTCGATCACTGTTAAAGTACACAGACTAAATTTAAGTGCAATGGAGTGATTTTTTTAGGTATTAAATATAATTAATCATAAATAATAAACTAAATTAGTAATAATTTATTAAATATAATTAATAAAGGTATATTATGGTTAAAAGAAATTACTGCACCCAGTTTGTGGTGCTATACTAAAGAGTAGCTTTATGTTGCATGGTATCACTTGCATAATGGAATCTTAAAAAAAAAAAAAAAAAAAAGACCCTTAGACCTTACATATTTTATAGCTGAAAATTTGTACCCTTTTATCAGTCTCCCCCTATTCCCCTGCCCTGGTAACCAGTAGAAACCAATCTACAGGGGAATGGGGAGAGATTGATAAAAGGGTAGAAATTTTCAGCTACAAAATGAGTCAGGTTTGAGACCTAATGTATAATGTAGACACTATTATATAATTGAAATTTGGTGAAAAATAGAACTTAAGTGTTCCCACACCAAAAGTGACTAACATGTGAGGTGATGAATGTGTTAATTAAATGGGAGGAATTCTTTTTTTAAAAACGGGTATTTATGTAAGATATGATTTTTATATTTTAAGGGATCTTGTATTTTACAGTGTAGTAATCAGCATCTGGCAATAAAAAACCTGTGAGTGGGTGGGGAGTTGTGGGAGTCCACTAGTTTTTAATCACAAAACGGTTTTGGGTAAAATGTAATTTTATTAGCCAGAAAGCCAGGGTTAGAGTTCCTTTAATTAAGAAAGAGGCAGCCCTGGCTGGTGGCCCAGTGGATAAGGCCTGTGAGCCCAAGGGTTGCTGGTTTGATTCCCATCCAGGGCAACATAACCAGGTTGCAAGCCAAGTCTGTAGCTGGAGGCAGGTGAAAGGCAAACCATACACTGATGTTTTTCTCTCTTCCTGTCTCCCTTCCCCTCTCTCTGAAAAATAATAAATAAAACCTTTATAAAAAAAAAAAAAAAGAGGGGCAGTTCTGTGAATGAGATGTAACCTAGTTAAAGAAAATACGAATCTCATGAAGGAAATTTATTTTAGTTGACAAATACTTGGGAGAAGGCCATGTTTACTCATAGTCACTTTTATGGCTAGAAACTGGAAAAGAAACTTTTTTTTTTTTTTTTTTTTTTATGATTTAATTTATTATTTTTAGAGAGAGGGAAAGGGAGAGAGGCAGCGAGGGAGAGAAACATCAATGTATGGTTGCCTTTCACCTGCCTCCAGCTAGAGACCTGGCTGGAGGCCTGGCTTGCAGCCTTATTATGTGCCCTGGCTGGGGAATCAAACCAGCAACCTTTGGTTTCGCAGGCTGAGAAACCTATTTTTTATAAGATGTTTGCATCTTAAAATTTTGTGTGGCTGCTAAGAAAATTACTATGTTCAGATTTTAAGGTGAGATAGAAGATGTTCAAGGGTAGTTTGTCACAATTAAAGAATAAAAACAGCATAAAAATGAAAATTGAGGCAGGAAGACTAAAGTTTCAAATGAACATAATGGTCTAACTCAGGTTTGTTAGTTTTTGTTTTTTTTTTAAGAACTGTAATAGAGTTTATTTTCTAATTATCTTAATTTTAACATTTGAGGATTTAGTTTTAAAAGTTTTCTACATTTTTTGCATTTCTGGAGATAGGCTTTTAAATATTTTTTTTATATGTGTTAACAAAAGTGCATAATTTTTATACATAAAGCAATATATCAACACTGTCTCTCTGTTTTAATAAGTGTATCATGTTTTATTTAACTGGTCCCATATTATTGAACACTCAGATTTTTCTTTTGTTCTTATAAAAGTGTGCTGGATAACATTATTTTTTAAATAAATAAATTTATTTATAGAGAGAACGGGAGGGAGAGAAACACCAATACATGCATGAGAGATACAGGTACTGGTTGTCTCTAGCATGCTCCCAACTGGGAACTTGGCCCCTGACTTGGTGTGTGCCCTGACTGCGAATTGAACTGGTGACCTTTTGGTTTGCAAGTTGGGGTTCAATCCACTGAACCACTAGAGCCAGGACTGATTATTATTATTATTTTTTTGTATATTCTTTTTTATTTTTTTAAATGTTATTGTTGTTGTATTACATCCATCCCCTTTTTGCTCCCCTCTGTCCTCCCCACCCACCCATTCTCCCCAAAGTCAATCCCACCTGTTGTCCATGTGACTAATATTCTTGTTTAGCCATTTCTTTAACAGTGTTATCAAAACCTATGTGCCTATTTTGTAAATGAATAATTAGGCTATATTGTTTGTATTCCCTGCTTTTGACTAATGTTAATTTAATTATGATCTGGAACAAGCACTGAAATAGTAGGACCTACAGTTCCCTAGCTGCTTGGTTGACATCAGATTTTTTTATTCTTTATTTTTTTAAGATTTTATTTATTATTTTTAGAGAGGGGAAGGGAGGAAGGCAGAGAGGGAGAGAAACATCATTGTATGGTTGCCTTTCACCTGCCTCCAGCCATGGTCCTGGCTGGAGACCTGGCTTGCAACCTGGGTATATGCCCTGGCTGGGGAATTGAACCAGCCACCTTTGGGTTCGCAGGCCGGCACCTTATCCACTGAGCCACCAGCCAGGTGAGATTTTTTTATTTTTGAACTCATTTTTATTTGATGTTGTTTTAATGTTTTTATCATCCCCTGTTAAGATTTTTAACAAGACAAATAACGTGTATAAGCAGCTCTACTAATGGTAGTGCTAATGGTAAACAGGAAGAAAAAATTATGTAGATGCTATTTAGGTTTGTCTTGTCACAACTGCTCAACCTTTAGCTTATGGTAGTAAAATTGACCTGAGCTATTAAAAAATCCCTTTTGTTGAAAGCTCTGTAGGCAAAATCATCTTTTTTATTATAAATCTGAAACTTGTTTTTTTTTCTAAGATTTTATTTATTATTTTAGAGAGAGGAGAAGGGAGGGAGGAAGAAAGGGAGAAAAGCATCAATGTGTGGTTGCCTTTAACCTGCCTCCAACTATGGACCTGGCTGGATACCTGGCTTGCAACCTGGTTATGTGCCCTGGCTGGGAATAGAACCAGCCACCTTTGGGTTCACACAGGTCGGCACCTTATCCACTGTGCCTCCAGCCATGGCTGAAACTTGTTATCTTTAATCTCTTTTCCCATGGAACCAGTTTTTTCAGTGTGGTTTACAGAATGGGATCATTTGTTTTATTTTTATTTGTTTTTAAAATATGGAAGATTTTGAATAGTAAGTACCCCATGTCATTCTGTAGGTGGTTGCTGGCTCAATGAATAGATTGTGCATAATTTTGCATATTTATATATTGGACTATTATTTTCTTAGAGTAAAATTGCTTGGACAAAGGAGATGCACTTTTTAGACATTTTGATACATAGTGCTAGCATGTCTCCCAGAGCTATATCCACAGACATTCCCACCAACAGAATAGGAGAACCCCATTTTGCGACCACCTTGTCAGTATTAGGTATCATTACTAATTTTGATGAGTCTTAGATGTTTTTAATTTTTTGAACTGTAGATAACAAGGAAAACTTTGTTGTTTATGTGGCATATTATTCTGGACTTCTTAGAAATTTTTGCTTACTGTATTTGTCTCTAAATGTATACAAGTGTGAAAACAGTTGAATCTGGTTGAAATAAATGGCTGGCAAAATCTGCCAATAGATAGTAATATTCATAGGAATATAAAGTTATGGTGAAAGGATTGGATTTATCAATCATATAGAAAAGATTTGGTACCTTTTTAATATACTCATCGTAACAAATACTGCTAATTATGTTTTACTGAGTACTTTTTGGTTTGTTCCAGTAGCCGGATTGAGCTGGGAGATGTGACTCCACACAATATTAAGCAGCTGAAGAGGTTAAACCAGGTCATCTTTCCAGTCAGCTACAATGACAAGTTCTACAAGGATGTGCTGGAGGTTGGCGAGCTAGCAAAACTTGGTATGTTTTTTTTTTTTTTCTTCCTTCATTTGTTTTGTGTTCTTGACCCCTAGTTAATAGTAGAGCAGAGTTGGCCAATTTAACCTTATTTTACAAGTAAAGAAATGGAGGCAATCCAGGTTCTGTGAAAAATCTCAGAGAAATCAAGACAAAATATTTGAATTTTAAAAAAATGCTAAATCTTCTCTAGTGTTTTCACATTTAATTTTACTTTCAATGAGAAATTCGTAAGAAGGTGTATGAAGTTGTTGAGGCCTTTGATATTAAAAGCAGCTGATAAAATTTAATGCTGATAGCAACAATTTAGTCTTACAGAGGGGGTGGAAAAGATTTAATAAGATGTGTTATTCTGTTTGTTGAATGTTGTATCTTTATGTTTTCCATGGCAGCCTATTTCAATGATATTGCAGTAGGTGCAGTATGCTGTAGGGTGGATCATTCACAGAATCAGAAGAGACTTTACATCATGACACTAGGATGTCTGGCACCATACCGAAGGCTAGGAATAGGTAAAATTATTGCTTTTTTTTTTTTCTTCAAAGAAGCAAACATACGTTGTTAATGTTCCTGGCCCAGTAAGTCAAATCATTTCTTTTAGGAATACTGGGAAATGGTTAATGAATTATATAAGGTGGAAAATACGTATTTTTTAACATAATTCACTTGGAAACCCTATATAGATTTGTTATTAATGTCCCTTTTGCTTTTTCAGTTTTCGTTCTACCTTTAATGTCTTCTATATAAAGTTTGCTCCTCTGCCAGCAGTTTCAAACATACATAGTATGGAAAGAGAGCAAATATTTGAAAAATCAGGATGTCTAGTGTTTACCTCAAATTATGTAAGGACTCAGTAAGTATTAAGATGGCCATTAAATGTGTAATTTAAAGATTGATCTTTGTCTTGTTAATAGGAACTAAAATGTTAAATCATGTCTTAAACATCTGTGAGAAAGATGGCACTTTTGACAACATCTATCTGTAAGTAAAGCAATACTTAATATTATTTAAAGAGTAGTAAATTGGCAATAGAAACCTTTACAGAAACTTTTAAGTTCTGTTTATTTAATTGTCTTTTTGAAGCACCATGGATATAATGGTTATGATGTTTTATTGTCTCAATTTAGTAATAGATAGGAAACCTGAGAAAAAAACATTCTTGTTTTGCTTTATTACATTGGGGAAGGGAATCCAAAGTTATGGTGCTGAAATCAAGATTAAAACTATAAAGTATTAAATTTAAGATTTAATCTATTAATATTACTTACATGTGCACTTGGTTTGCAGTCTGCATTTTGTCGAAGTCTTCGTAGTTATGAGCTCATTAGTAGTAGAGTTTAATATAAAAATCAAAATGTTACCTGGCTGATGTTATACTTGTATCTTAACACATTGCTTATTGGCAATTTTATAGAAAAGCCAACAGCAAGTGCAAATATGAGCTAATTCATGTAGCAAACTATATCCATTATTTTTTTTCTGCTCTCTGAAGAATGCAAAGACGGTAATGAAATACTAAATTTTTTTTTTTTTTCTGATACCCTGTTATATCTCAGGCATGTCCAGATCAGCAATGAGTCGGCAATTGACTTCTACAGGAAGTTTGGCTTTGAGATTATTGAGACCAAGAAGAACTACTATAAGAGGATAGAACCCGCAGATGCTCATGTGCTGCAGAAAAACCTCAAAGTCCCTTCTGGTCAGAATGCAGACATGCAAAAGACAGACAACTGAACAAATTACAAATGGACTTTCTTGCACTTGCTTGTCGCCAAATAAAAGAGGCCCATTGATTCTCTTCCCCCTTTCTTTTAAAGCTTTTCCCACTCCTTGTTCTTGTTTTTCTTCTTTTCTTTTCCTTCCCTTCTAAAAGTTTTAATACTTTCAAGGAATTTCAAAATTAATCATGTTTGGATTGTTTTAGTACTGTTATTGTTGTGAGGTGGATTGATTGTAGGAAAGAGAAAATATAGACCTTTTGGTTTCACAGTTAAGATATCTGGTCCCAAAATTTGGGTGTCAATTTCAGTTTATTTTTTAGCTTGTTTTTATGTCCTGCTTTCACATTGAAGTGCAGAGCCTACAAAATACTGTATATTTCAAAATACAAAAGGAAGCAGCATCAATATCTTGTTCTCTGATCATAGACAAGTTTAGTGTGTTTGTGGTACTTTGGGTTTCTCAAGACTGTTTGTGGGATACTAATCCCTAGACATTGCCTTCAACTCCACCTTTTGTCCTTCTAAGTACTATCTTAGGAGTTGGACCATTGTTATCCTTGTAAGAAATACTAAGCTTATTATTTTTTTTTTTTAAAGGCAATTATTCCTTCCTTCCTTGCTGGTTGCTGAGGGTGGGTGGGATAGTTTGGGTAGGTAGTGTTAGACTTTGGTCTCAGTATTTGAGTTAAACTGCTTTTTGGTAATGAGTTGGCTGGTTTTTACACAACAGCAGGTGTATTTTTCCCACTGTTGATTGTTGTTAGTGGCATTAACTTTTAGAGTGTGAGCTGGTGAGATTAATTTTTTTTTAATATCCCAGCTAGAGATAATGGCCTTTAACTGACCTAAAGTGGTTTGCTGTGACTTACTTTGTTTTTCCTCCTGTACTTTCTACTCAGTAAACCCACAGTTGTTAGTCTAACCTTGAAATTGGAGTTAATGTCCTTATAGATCAATCCCCTAAGAATGCTGACACAGGTGTTGTCTCTTGGACATATTAAAGCATACCTAAAAGGAAGCTTAGATGGACTTGTGGCATAATAAACACATTTAATGTCAGCTATTGCAGGCTGTTAAAAGTGTGGCCACAGAGCATTTGATTATATAGGAAAGAATATGTAGACAGTATTTTTGAGAATAACATAGCTGCGCTATTGCTTATCTGATAGAGAACATCCCAGATTTGCCTACATTCTGTGCCTATTATAATGAGTTTAAGGATTTGGGAGAGGGAGAATTATTAAACGTATTACTTCTATTCTTGGAAAAGTAAAAGTCTGAAAGTGTTACTAATGCAGATATCACTGTGACTTCCTCTACTGACAGGACTGGTTTATCCAGATCATTTTCTGATTAATAAGGAGTGGTTTTGATGGGTTGATAACTGTTTGTAAGATAGGAGACAACTGAAATTGGCTTGTTTTCCTCCATAGTCCCATCTCCAATATTAAAATTTTTCTTCTTTGCCAATATTGGTGGCCCAACAAATGATCTCATTAGACTTTAAAACAATGCACAGAGTTTGAAGATTCTGTCATTTGACTTTAAAAGGAAGATTGATTCATAATATTTATCCTCTTTTGTAAATTCTGCTATGAAAGTCTTAATCTCTCCAAATGTTAAATGACAAAATTATTTTACATAGTGTTTATGCACATTTTATAATCTTAAATTTATGCATATTTTATAATCTTAAATTTTTATTTGAGAATGTGAAAGTACAAAGTACAGTAGACTTTAGCAGTCTTAATTGAGTGCCAAGAATAATACAGAAAGGAAAGATAGTTGATGAATGGGTGTATAGGGTTCTAATCTTAAAATAGTAAAAATGTAGAAAGACCTTGCTGGTTTCTTGGGTATCAGTTTCTTCAGCAGTCTAAATCTAAGCTTAGAAGAAAAGTTTAGCATTAAGCACCTTTACCTTCATGGATAAGCTTCAGCTTGGTCTTGCCAAGAGAAGAGTGCTTGAGTTACAAAAGGCATAATTAGTTTGAAGAATTCAGCCTTTTTGTAAACTTCCAGATATCAAAATAGATTTTGATATATAAATGAGTTTTCTGAGATGACACTGCCTCTATTTCTATAACCATTTCACCTGGGCTGTCTAATCAGTCCTATGAATGTATCCATAAATGTGGTTATTGAAAACCAAATAGCTGCCTCATGACAATTAAGTACATGTTATTTAAGGAGGAAAAAACATACTAAATTGAGTGTGTAGGCTCCCTGTCATTATAGTGTCTCTTTTACCACAGTAGTCAATGGCTTTAACCTAAATTGTAAATGTTTGTAAAGGGTTAATTGTCGTACATCAGACTTGTATTAAATAATTCCATCCACTTATGGAGGAGGAGGATGTAGAAAAGGTAGAAACTGGGCACTAGTTCATATGCTTATGAGTCAGGAAAGACTGGAATATTGTCTCATGTTGAGTTGGTTATTATGAAATATGAAAATTATTGAGGTAAAAACTATTCTATTGGATAATCACAGGATAGATCTATCATATTTTTCAGGACAAATAGTTTTTACTGTGGGGTGAATAGGTAAAAATTTATACTGGATGGTAATTGCATTAGATTCTGAAAAAATCTGCCGAGAAATCTATGCAATATACAATTTGTCCAGATTAGTCTTCATTTGGAGAAAGAAGTTCTGAAATAGCCCAAAGCAGTTCACTCATCAATTGAAAGTCCTCCAAAAATAGAAAATAGAACTATTGGAAACCATGGTATGTGGGGTGGAAAAGAAAAGCTCCCTCAGTTTTTTGGAGGGAATAACTTTAAAAATACTTAAATGGCTAAGTTTATTTGGTGCAGTTAAAAATTAAACTTGTTGATTTTAATGTTGCTGTTACATCTGAAATAAACTTATGTGATGTTCTGGTAGTAATCTGTGATGTGTTGTAAATGTCCTAACAAAAAAGAAAAAACCCACTTCGTGTTGAATCCTGAGGTCAGCAGCTATATGTAGTCATTGTTTACTGTTGGCCTGTTTGATTTTCAAAATACTTTCACATTTCTTTAAGATCTTACTTAAAGCTAATTAAAATAGGGCGAAAGCTTGCTTGATTTTGATTTTCAGTACAAATACAGACCGTGAAAGTGGGGCCTCACGGTCCTTCTGACCTTTTGGGTTTTAAGCAGGAGGTGTCAGAAAAGTTACCACAGGGATAACTGGCTTATGGCAGCCAAGTGTTCATAGCAACATCACTTTTTGATCCTTCAATGTCGGCTCTTCGTGTCATTGTGAAGCAGAATTCATCAAGCATTGGATTGTTCACCCACTAATAGGGAACATGAGCTGGGATTAGACCATGGTGAGACAGGTTAGTTTAAAGAAAAAAAAAAAAGCTAATTAAAATAGGCAAAATATAATCAAGGCCTTTAATTCAGACCTTTTGGAACTTGCCAGAAACACTGCCCAATATCTGCAGTTCAGTCTTGAGAGAAAAAAGATTCAAGGATTTGCCTTTCTGTTGCTGTGTTTTTTTAAATGGAATTGCTAAAGACATCTGACATTTAAAGTCTGTGAAATCATTAGTGGTGTGTATTAACTACAGGTCATGTATATTCATTCTTTTTGTTAGTAGTGAGGAAGGAGTGTTTTAGTAGTTGAATGAGTTGGGAAATGCTTTTTTGAGTTTTACTTTTCTAAATCTCAAACAAACGGATTTATAATTTTTTAAAAAAAGATTTTACTAATTATTTTTAGAGAGAAGGGCAGGGAGGAAGGAAGAAAGGGAGAAACATCAATGTATGGTTGCCTTTCACCTGCCTCCAGCTGGAGACCTGACTGGAGGCCTGGTTATGTGCCCTGACTGGGAATGGAACCAGCGACCCTTGGGTTTGCAGGCCGGCGCCAATCCAGCCAGGGCAGGATTTATCATTTTATTTGCCAAAATTAACGCAGTGTTTAATATCTTAGTCAAAGGTGTTGTAATTAGAATTTTGCTTATTTCATTTAAGAAACAGTGGGTGATCTTTGCCTGAAGTCTTAGGTATCACTGTGTGGCACATCCCAAAATTTAGCAGCCTGAATGAAACATGTATTATCACCTAGTTTCTGAACCTGGAGTTCAGGAGCAGCTGAACTGGGTGGTTCTGGCTTGAGGTGGTAATGAAACTCAGCCAGCTGTCCAAGTACCACAGTTGGTACAAAGGCAACTAACTCAGTGGAGTTAGGATGGCTGTTAAAATGGGCTTCCCAATGCAGAAATATACACTTTGACCCATACATCTACATTATACAATTTAAAATGCATCTTGGATTAAATATATATACAAAACTATAAAACTTGAAGTGAATATAGGTGTGTTAGTCGAAAGATTTCTTAAATATGACACCAGAAGCACAATCTAGAAAAGAATTGACAAATTTGAAAAACAGTGTTAAAAGAGCTCTGGCCAGTGTGGCTCAGTGGACTGTTTCGATTTCTGGTCAAGGGCATGTGCCTGGGTTGTGGTTCAGTCCCTGGTCAGGTGCATAGACAGGGCAACTGATGGATGCTTCTTTCGCACATTGGTGTTTCTCTCCCTCTCTTACTCCCTCCCCTCCCTACTCTATAAATAAATAAAATAACCAAGGAACTGGGAGAAATCCTGCATGTTATGCATCTAACAAAGAATGTGTATCCAGAATATAGACTTAATGAATAACAACCCAATAAAAATGGGCAATAAGTACATGAAGAGATGCTTAGTACCAAATGCAAATTAAAATCACAAAATACCACTATACATTTAATTTAAATGATTCAAGTTTTATAAAACTTAAGTGTTAGCAAGGATATGGTGCCATTCTGATTCTCATATTCTTTCTATTGGTGGACATGTAAAATGATATACAACTTTGGAAAATAATTCAGTTTTTTAAAGGTACACTCACCATATGAATCAGCCATTCCACTGGATAGTTACCCAAGTATATTGCCCAAAGGAAATGAAAGCAGATAATCTGTAAAAGGTGGGCAACAGTTGGTTTACAGCCATGTGCAAAAGTTTATTCTTGTATCATTGTATTTTTCATATGAACTACTATAATCCTACTTTTGCCCCATCCTATGTAAGATTTGTACAGATGTTCTAGTATCTTTATTTGTAATAGTCCAAAACTGCAAACAGTCCACATGTCCACCAATGCTGAATACATGATGTATCTATACAATGGAATACTACTTAGCCACAAAAGCTAGTTAATCATGGATAACACCAAAAAAGTGGGTGAATGCCCCAAAACAAGTATGCTGTGTAAAAGAAAATAAAGGGTACTTAATATACTGAAGTATTCCTTTGATCAAAATTCTAGAAAATGAAAGCGAGTGTGTAATGACAGCAGATTAGTTACCTGCTAATGAAGGCAAGAGGAAGAATAAGGATCAGGAGGGATATATTCAGTTTTAATTGTTGTAGAGTATGGTTTCACAGGTGTATGCATGTTGAAACTTGTACATTTTAACTATGTTCAACTTATTATAGGTCAATCATACTCTATTAAAGCTTTTTTGTTTTTGTCTTTCCATGATACAGAATGGGTGAAAATATTTGCACAACATAGGAGGTATGTGTCTCAAAAGTATCAAGCCAATGTCAGTATAATTAAGTTTTCCCAGCCCGATACTTCCCAGGACAGACCTTGTATAACTAAGACCTTTTTATTCAGAACATAGGAAGAACTTGACACAAGGATTAAAATGGCTTAAGGTTAGGACAAACTACCAAAGAAGCTATGCAACCCTCCAATAAACATACAAAAATATGGCCAACACTGCTATTAATTAGAAGAAAATTACGCGAGTCGACTTTTCCCCCACTATAGAGGTTAGAATTTAAAAACCTGACAATATCAAGGTTTGACAATAATATGGAGTATCTGGAATCTGCACATATTGCTGCTGAAAACGCGAAATACTACAACCACCTTGGAAAAAAACTGGGAAGTTTCTTAGGGAAGTACGTAGATTTCAAAATTTGACCATTCTCTTGTGTCGCTGCCATTCATTTCTGAAAGTCTGTAAAACGAAAATGCAAGCCTGGAGCACCTCTCTCGCCCCGGGAACAACTACCGGCCTGGAACCAGGCGTTGCAGGGTCCCAGAGGTCAGGCGGAAGAGGGACGCCAACACCGCTGGTGCTTACACCCTACCAGGCTCTGTTCACAGCAGTTTCTAGGAAGCAGGCATACTTTGTGCACCCCTCGCCTCCAAGAGCTGGGAGCCGTTAGTTGCAAGCAGAACCCAGAGCTGCTCCCTGGTGCTGCCCTCTCAACCCGTTGTCAGCAGTTACCCCCTTGTCATGAATTAAAACTGGGGTTGCAAGCAAGGGGACTTGTGAATCATGCAAAAAGTCTTTTGAGCCATTTATGGGTCTGAAGTATGTGGGTGAAAATCAAACTCCCTCGAGCTGAGTGAAAAACGGACTTGGCCTGTAGGCATGGAGACAGTTTTCACTTGTATAAGCAGGCGATTCTTTGATGCCATCCTCCCATATCTATGACTTTGGTGCAGTAAACCAACATTGAATGGGCAAAATCAAAAGATCCATGATTGGGATATGAACTTCAATAAGGAACGAGCATTAAAGAGCTAGCATTGAGACCTTTTATCAAACAAAAATTTGCCTTACTCAAAACTTCTGAATTGTGCCAGAAAGGTATTAATGTGTATTTAATGGTGGTCCCAGAATCTCATATCATCTCTGAGCCGTCAAAACTACAGGTATTTGTTATTTTACTCCAGATTGCACACAATGTAGTTGATTAGGAAATTTTATGTAACCATAGGTATATTTGTTAACAGTAGTTTTTAAAACAGTACCTTATATTTTTATCACAACGGAAATTATTTCTTACAGCTGGACATACTAATACTATACATTTTCATGGAGATGCTACTAGTATTATTATTAGGCTCTGAATCCTAGAGTCATACCTGCAGCTTTGATTTGGATGCGCTAAGTTCATTCAGAGGTCAATTAGAACTTCCTATACCAAGATACAAGAATTATCGTGTCATAATTTACAAGTAACTTTAAAGGCCTCCACAGCTTTTTTTCATCACAACTTGTAATTAAAAAAATTGATTTTAGAGAGGGAAGGAGGAAGGGAGAGGAGAGAGAGAGATTGATTGTTCCACGTATTTATGCATTCATTTGTTGATTCTCCGGTGTGCCCTTGCCTGGGTTTGAACTGCATCCTTGCCATATTAGAAGGACCGTGCTCTAACCAAATGAGCTACCTGGTCAGGGCTCATCATAGCTTTTTTTTTCCCAAAGATTTTATTTTTTTAGGGGAAGGGAGAGAGACTTCAATGTATGGTTGTCTTTCACCTGCCTTCAGCCATGGACCGGGGTGGAGACCTGGCTTGCAACCTGGTTATGTGCTCTGGCTGGGAATCGAACCAGTCATCATAACTTTTAAGCTGCTGTACAAACCTAAGATGTGGTTACTGTTTAACTTTACTTTTTCTCAATACAGGGTCAGCTTCCTCTATACACATGCTCCAGTAATTCCCATTATGCCATGTCCTGTGTGCACCTTCTGGAAGCTACTTGGTCTAGACCTTGGGCATCTAAAATCTGGGACACTACAAACCTGGTTGTGGAAGCCCTTTGGAAATCTTTGACCGCCACCTCTAGGTGGAGAATACTTGTTTCAGAAAGGGAGGGATTATGATATATGAAGCGAAATCAGGAAACAGGAATTCTGACCAGGGTTCCAGGGCTCCAAACCCATTTTGGAATTAGGAGACGCTCACCCGCGGCTCTCCATCTCCTAGATCTAGGTCTCCAGGACCCCAAGCTTGAGGTTCCAAACCTCATGCTCCAATGCCAAATATTTTCTTAACCCAGCTGGGAGGCCCCAGTATATTTCTAGTTCGCAGGAACCCGTGCTTTTTTTGCAAACTAAGGATGACTTGACATGACTACAGCCTACAAATTCGAGCAGCGTCCGCCACGATCTTCCAGTGAAGGGCAGTCGGAGACGTCTGGATTCTCGCCTTTCTTTCTCACCTCTTGTCTCAGAGCATTAGTCCAGCCTTTTTGCCCCCTGGGTTAAATGGAGCTCTTTAATTATTCTTGAAGCCTTCCATGCCCTCTTCCTTTAAAGTTTTTCCACTTACAAACGTCTGCAGAATGACGTGGAAAGCATAGGAGAGAACAGGATACAAAGAAGTTTCTTAAAACACCTCCTTTTATAGGTTCTCAAGGCGTCCCCTTTAAGGAATCAGACCCACCTCTTTTCCATTCATTTAATGGCTTTCCTTCCTGCCCATCACTCTACCTTTAAGAATATTTCCTGTTCCTTCAACCCAACTTGCACACCTCCGCCCGCCGGCCCTCCTCATTGGGCCGCCTGAGGCCCGTTCACTCTTCGGTTTTCCCTTCACCTCTTCCCGCCCTCAAGCCTAGCGCACCGGATACCCGCATCCTGATAGGCTACCACGGTAGCCACCCTGGGGTCGGATTGGTGGGCTGAATGGAAGGGGCGGGAGTACGGGGCACCCAGGGTAGGCTGCTTGCTTGCTGAGCGGCGGCCGCTGAGGGGCGGGGAGGGGCGGGGGGAGGGGGGTTGGGAAAGTTGAGGCCGCACTGCCGCCGGGTCTCCTGCCTTGAGGGCTTGGGCTCGCTTCGCCGGCGGTGGCAGCTGGGAGAGGCAGCGGGGGCGGGGGGAGAGGAGGGCCTGGGCCCGCGCTCCCCCAGCCCCAGAGGAGCAGGCGGCCGCCGCGGAGGGAGGAGATCGCCGGGGCGGTCGGACATCCCTGCGGTGCCCGACTGGGATCATGACCCAGGCGAGGGTCGTCGCCGCCGCTGCCGCCGCCACCGCCGCGGCCGAGACTGCGCCGTCCGCGGGTGAGTGACTGCGGGAGGGGGTCTCTGACAGCCGGAGCTGGGGGCGGGGGCCGGGGCTGCGAGGGCGGCTCCGGGGGGCGGCTCCGGGCTCTGCTCCACCCACCCCCTCCTAGCTCCCAGAGGCAAGGGCTGCGAAAAGTATTCCTCTTTCGTGGTGACCCCTGCTTGCGGAGCCTGGTGGGGTGCGTGCACCCCAATTCTCTCCGACCTCCGAGCGCCCGCGCTCCCTGCTCCCCGGCCCCCAGATGAGCGTGGGGCGGGAGAGGCTCCACGCTGCACTGGGTGCATAAAGAGCTGGGCATCTAGGTTCACACCGGATGGCCTTTGCTGCCTCGTACACCTTTTCCTGTCTCTTGCATTCCCTCTTCTTTCCTTGCTCTCTGAATTTTCTTGGGACCCGCTGGTCAGACTCATGTGACTTGCTTTTTAACTCTCATCTCTATGTCCGAGTTAGCCTTGCGTTTTCTTTTTAGAATCCATTCTTTTCCATTCTGAGTAGGAATTGTAGGAGCTAATAGCTCACTCTTGGAATCTTTTCCCATATTTCCGATAACTATTTCTGGACTGTTGTTCACGTTTAATATTTTGATTGTTGAGTTCTTCCATACTCACTGCCTCCTTTTTACCTCCCCATTCACCCTCTACAGTTACACTGTGTTATGGTCCTTTGAATTTATTAACTTCATCTGGAAATAAGAGACTGCATAAACCAACTTAGGTTCTCATACCATTTTTACCGTTAAGTAGATAAAGTGACCTAACACCATACAAAACAAGACAGTTGTATCTAACTTAAGTTTGCATAAAGAAGACAGTTGCTTACCTATAGACAAAATACAGATTTCTTGAATAAAGCCTTCAGTGAGTAACATGGAACCTAAAGCATATTCATACCTATGCTTTTTATCAAAAAACAAGCAAGCAAAAGACAAACCTGCTTTTTGAGTGATCAACAGGCTGTCATACTCTCCAATCACCTGTATGGGATACATTTGTTGTTTCCCTTTATGCGTGAAGTAGCCTAAAAGTATTTGTTGCAAAATACTGTGTAGTTATTGCACTTCTGAAACCAGGAACAGTACAGTGTAATGTCTGTAGGTACTACAAGAATGAATACTTAATCTCACATTTTGCTTTAGTCTAAGCAGTGTGATTTTTGTATGCATGGGTATTACATTCTTACTATATTTAAAAGAGAAATTTTATAAAATCCAGCGTGAATGCAGCCTTGAACATTTTAAATATAAAATCACTTCACTGCAGGAATCTAAGGCAGTTCAGGATTGAAATAATTATTTTCTAAGCTATGGGACATCATGGAAATAAAAATTCAAAAGTTGCAGTCTGTGCAGTCAGTGAAACAAATAAGAGAAATTTATACGTTATTTTCCCTCTTTTCAGAGCTTAGCATTGTCAACAAAGGGAAAGAAACACTAAAATTGGAAATGTTTAACTCAGGGATAGAAAATTAGCTCAAAATTATTTCACCAGATAATCAGCTCAAAATTGTTGTTTATAAATGGAGTTAAATCAAGCTTGGATCTTAACCATATCTATCATGCCTCACTTTACCTTCCTTTCCTATAGCGCACTGGTTCTCAATCCATACTGTACATGAGAATCACCTTGTATGCTTTTGAATTTTGATACTCAGCCCACCCCTCCCCCCCAAGAATCTCTTACTTTTGATATGGAATGTCTCACCCATGGGTATATTTTTAATTAGTCGTAGATGTTTCTGTTTGGTAGTCAGGGTTGAGAACTACTATGAATCTAGAACAGGAATTTTCAGTCTTTTTCACCTCATGGCACACATGAGCTAATTACTAAAATTCTGCAGCACACCAAAAAATATGTTTTTATTTTTGATCTGACAAGCAATTAGGTATAATTTTGATTGATTCACACTGGACAACTATTGTTACCTTGGCTGGGGTTTTGTTTTGTTTTGTTTTGTTTTTTTGGTTTTCTTTTTGTTTAATTTGACCACCTAAGGCGAAAGAGGTCAGTGCTCCTGACTAAATAGTCAGGTATTACACCTTTTAAAAATTCTTGTGACACACCAGTTGAAAATCCCTAGTTTAAAAGAACAATGTCCATTCTGCTAGGCTTGTGTAAAGGCTCTTCTAAATTAGGCCTTTACTCCCATGTCCACCTTTTCCCCCAGTGCTTCCTAAAAGGAATCTTTGAACCTCCCTGTGGTCCCACAGATATGCAGGCAGTTCAGATCCCTGCCTTTGCTAACATTGGTTAACATTGGTTTCTCAGGATACCTTCTGCTTGATCTACCCACCAATACTTTTAAGATTTTATTTTTATTTATTTGTAGAGAGAGGGAAAGGGAAGGAGAAAGAAAGGGAGAGAAATGTTGATTGGCTGCCTCTTACACATCCCCAACTGGGGGCCTGGCCCACAACCCAGACATGTACCCTGATGGGTAATCGAACTCATAACCTTTCAGTTTGCAGGCCTGCACTCAGGCCACTGAGCCACACCAGCCAGAGCTCCCTGCCAATGTTTCTAACTCTTTTAGTGATTGGCTGGCTCTCTTTGAACTTTGATGCCACCTATTGTTCAAGACTCCCTTTATGCTTCTACTTTGTGGCGGTTTAAATTATTTTTTATATGTGTTTCATTATTCTCAAACTTAATGGCAAGGAGTATTTTATTTCAGGATCCTTCTACAGTGGTTTGCTTTGAGTTGATTGGTTTGCTTTGGAACCCTACTGACTGACTACAACCACAGTTTCAGGTTTGATCCTGATGTTTCTGTCTTGATATCTTCCTCACAGCTTAACGTGCATTGAATTCATGTGTGGATGTCAGTTTCTTCAGTATCTTTTCCTGATTTCTTCAGCAGGTTGACTGTTTTCTCTTCTGTGGCCCCATAACAGCTTGTACTTATTTCTGTGTTAACATTAATCACATTTCCTGTTTATCCACCTTCTCCACCCCAGAGCATATATGTTGAGCAATTCCAGGAGGTACAGTTCACATCCTATTCTTAAATACCATTGCAATTATGGCAGAGCTAGAACCCCACCAACACAGGAACCATGTTCTCTTCATCTTTGTTTCTGGGTCCTAATAGCATTTGTCATTAACAGGCACTTAAATGTTTGTTGTTTGAGTAAACAACTTTTGTTATACATTGTGCGAAGATAACTGTATACATCTTTAAGATAAATTGATTTGGCATTAATTAATTTTGCTATTAAATGGTCATGTATTTTACTCCTATTATGGATTTGTTAAGGGTTAGTGGAATTTAAGTAATTATGGTGGTTTTTGACAGACCTTTCAAACCTGTAATCTTCCTTGCAATATGCATGGGGATATATACCTTGAGTGTTTTACTCTGGGCTCTAGAGGTTGACTCGTTATGTAGAAAATATTTGTGGAATTCTTGCTAAAAGAAAAGCTGTTAACTGTTCAATTGGATAATTTTTCTTTTTCTCATTATATTTTCCACTTGCACCACTTCAGAAGACCAGATCTTTTAATTAGATCGGTGGGGCATGATATGTTGCTCCTATTAATGTGCTAATACTGTGTTTTTATTTTGGTTCATCAAGTATTTATTGAGTGCTTGCCATGTGCCCAGCACTCTGAGGTACTAAAGAGAAGACAACTAGTAAATGGTGAGGACTCAGCTCTTAAGTTTTTAGGCTTATTAGGAAACACCATATCAAATAATTAAGGAACCACAGTATTTATTAATGTTAATTTAAATATAAATACCCAGAATCTATGATGCAATGGTTGAAACCATAAAAAATTAAGAAAGAACAGATATTCTCTCAGTAGACATTTATTATGCCCATACTGAGTGCAAATTGATCAGGATACAAATATGAAAGTTATGGTTTCTACCATTTAGCAATTTGCAGTCTTGTGGGAAAATACAGTAAACATGTAGAGTATATATCATGTTAAAACATTGTAGAATATTATATTAGGATATTTGAGACCTCTAGGGATCAGAAAGTTTCAAAGTGGATAATTAGGAATTTCCAGTTGGAAAGTTGATAAGAGCATTCCAGACAAAGTAACAGATAGAAAGACATGAAAAAGAGAAAAGGAATTTCTTGCTTAGGAAGCTGCAAATAGATTGGTATTAGTATAGAAAGCCATATGTTAAAGAGCATGAACTTTGGAGCCAGACACATGTGGCTTGCAAACTGTTATTCCTGAAAGGTCTGAGCTTTTGCAGACCTTGTCTGTGCCTACTAGTAGCAGTGGTCTGCTGGGCACCTTCTTGCTACTGCTTGTACAAAGAGGTGCCCAGGATCCTCGCCATTCCCACCTCTGTGCCTTGTAACTTCCCTTTTGTCTGTTGCCTGGTTGCATGAGAAGCTGCAGATAGCTTTACCTTCCAATGAATGACTCCATTATTGGGTCCCCTGGCAAAAGCTTTCTCCCTTAGCTACTGTTAAACAGCAGAAGCTGCATTGAAGGGGTAGGGAGAAGAAATTTGTAGTGTAACCATAAGAGGTACCATTTCTGTCTACTTGCAGGACCAATTTCTCTTTGGTTATAAGCAACAGAAATTGTCTTTGGCTAACTTAAGCAGAAATGGGGAATTTATTGATATAGGTATTGGGTAAACTTGCAGAATGAAGCAAGAACAATGAAGCCTTGGAAAGGCCCTGGGCAGAGTAGCTTCTAGGATCACATGGTTCCATGAGGCTAATTTAGTCTCAGCCAGTTTTCCTTCTTGGACAGAGTCTTATTAGTCAGCCATTTGTCCACCACAAAGGTGGGCTCATATTTTATGGTCCCATCAGATCTCAGGAACAAGGCAGAAAAGCTCTCCAAAGAAGAAGTGAGGTGTCGTTGCCAGAGGCCAAACACAAGATCTTTCCAACAAAATTCATTGGTTTTGGCCATATGGAGATCTTCTGGTGATTTTGATGTAAGCAGTTTTAGGAATAAAAGCCAGGTAACAGCAAGGTAAAGAGTGAATGGGAAGTGAGGAAGAAAGGACAGTGAAGGAGCCTGATGGTTGGGAGGGAGAAAGAAAAGGAACATCTAAAAGCTATGGCAAGTTGAGGGAAAAAACAACATTTTATTAATAGGGAAGGAGAGATTAACAATATATGAGAGAAAACATATAGTTTGTAACAAGATTATTGAGACGTGGGAGAGCTAGAGTCCAGAACAAAAATATAAAGGGTATGGTGCTGGCTAAATATATTAAGGAAGGTTTTATAGAGGAAAACAGACCTATATAGGCTTTAAAGAGTTAATAGGATTTAGATAAGCAGAGAGAAGTAAAACCATCATTGCAATGAAAAAATAACATCAATTTAGCAAGAAATGCAGTAGCTGATAAGGAGCACTGGGAAGAACCTATCTGAATTGGAGAGGAAGGAAGAATAAATGACGTGATTAGTTATAATACCCTGTTCCTTTGTGTGTGGTACTAGGTGTAAGTGGATGAGTGAGACTGGCCAGTGAAGAAGGTAGTGTTAGGTAGAGTCATGAAAGCTAGAACACAAGAGTGAACTTGATGCAGTAGATGTTGGAAAACAGTATTGTAGATTTTGGAGCAGGAGCAGTACATGTTGGAATGTGGTAAAATGACCTGATTGCTGAGATATTGGATTATAAAACCATTGAAGAATAAGGAAAAGATTGTGAACAAAAGGGTATTAAGAGCCAGACATATGTAAAACAGGGCCTAATCTAAGTTGGTAGTAATGAGCAAGAGAAAAAGATTGTGAAAATAATTAATAGGATTTGGTGAGAAGATTTGAAAATTATTTTGGGGTTGAGAGCAAGGAAAATTTGATATAATTGATAAAATGGAGAAATTGAAAATAGGTCTCTTAAGAGGCAAGGTAGATTAACATGTTTATTGCACACAGACTTGTTAACTGGCTTTGAAATGAATGTTCTGAAGAGAGCTTGGCCTAACTAAAGATTTGGACCCAGATCAGTGTTGAAAGGTAGCTTTATTATAAAAACATAATGACTTTTACACAGAAACAATTTGAAACTTTGTAGGGAGAAAGCAAACAAAAGGAGCTTTGGAAGTCAAAGTGCAAGACCAGAATTCACATTAGAGAAAGATGATGAATAATTGGAAAAGAGGAAGACGACCTGGGAGAGAGAATTTTTAGAAAAGGGAGAGTTCAGCAGCCTCAAATCTTACAGAGAGGAGAAGGAAGACAAAGAAAAGCCCTTTGATTTGGTGAAAAATAGTTGCTGACCTGTAAGAAAACAGTTTCAGTTGGCAGAACAATCAGAGGGCATACTGCCATGGATTTAGGAGGGACTGGCCAATGAAAGAAAGGTGAGAAGTTTAACAGGAATAGTAGGAGAGAAATGGAACGATAGCCAAAAAGGCAGTAAATTCTTGTTTAGTATGAGGAAAACTTTTGTATTCTAGAAGCCAAAAAGAAATGGTTAGGAGGAAATAAAGTGCCAAAGAAGAAAGAATAAAGTATTGAGTCCCTCTCCACAGATGGTAGAGTTAGCTTTAGGAGGTTCTGGTGGGCTGAAAGGAGAGATGTATAGACAGAGGTTTGATATAATAAATATAGGATCCAGTTAAGGAGCTCATCCTGGTGAGTTAGTGGGGAAATGGAAAAAGACAACTAATGTTGATTGAGCACTTGCTACATACCAGACACTTTGCTATATCCATTAAATGTACTCATGTTACCATGTAAACTCATTACAGTCTTCTGAAGGGTTGGTGATTAGTATCCCAGTTTTAAATGGGAGGATGCTAAGACTTTAAGGAATACTTATTTTAAAACCAAATAGCTAGTAAATGTCAACTTTGAGATTTGATCCTAGGTCTGATATCAAAGACTATTCTGTTTTACTGTACCACTCATTCATTAATGAGGAAAAGGATATGTATAGACTTGAAAGAATCTGTTAGTGATTACACTGGGTTTACCTCCGAATCACTTTAGGAATTTTTAAAAATTGTATCCTACCCCAGTCATTCAACATCTTTATTGATTACACACTATATTAGTCAGGGTTCTCCAGAGAAACAGAATCAATAGGATGTATCTCACAGCATGAACCTGGAGCATCTTATAGGGCCAAAAAGTAAGAAAGTATAAAAAAACAGGGGTGGGAGAGAGGAGCCAGGGCCATGTCACAAGGACACAGAAGCCAACTTGAAAGAGTACCCAGTGGCCAAAGCTTGAACAATTTGAATAATAAAATAACAATAGCATTAAATTTTGACCCAAAGAATAAAATAAATATCCATGAGTCTGTACTGATGTATCAATACCTTCTTTCCTGCAAAGTTTCTTTTGAGAAATCAGCTGATAGTCTTATGGGAACTCCTTTGTAGATAACGCTCTTTTAAGCATTCTATTGCTTCTTTTAAGATTCTCTCTTTATTTTTAACCTTTGGCATTTTAAATATGATGTGTCTTGGTGTGGCCCTCTTTGGGTCCAACTTGTTTGGGATTCTCTTTGCTTCCTGGACTTATATGTCTATTTCCTTCACCAAATTAGGGAAGCTTTCTTTCATTATTTTTTCAAATACATCTTCAATTTTTTGCTCTTCCTATTCTGGCATCCCTGTGATTCAGATGTTGGAGCTCACTGAGGCCAGCTGTTGCTTATTTGACAGGATTTAGGAAGTTGTGAAGCATGAGCTAAGACCAACCATTCATATGAAAAAGCAACTTGGGTGGGCCTATAAATTGGGTGGGGCAGAGTCTCTGGGAATCTCCAGAGTGGGTCAGACAGTGTTGGCCAAATTGATGGAATTTCACATATGGCACCAGCTTGCTGGAGAAGAGGGTTTAGAAAAGAGACAACAGCCTTTGCTCACTTTGATGCCAGACACTTCAGTAATTCCCAGTATGCCACTGGTGCCTTTCAAGCTGCTACCGCCCAGCTGAAGCTCAGAGGGAGTCTGAGTAGGTTAGTCTGTGTGTGGGTTTTTTAAGGGGAACTACTTGGGGCCCAGAAGTTTCTCCTACCTACTCAGTCCTAACTGGTTTTTGTAGTCAGAAGCCATGTGAACTTATTTTCCTGGCACTGGAACCCTGGGCTTAGGGGCTCTGGTGTGGAGCTGGGACTCTTTGCTCCTGAGATACCCTTCCAAAATTTTTATGGACCACATGTGGGTAAGAGACCAGCCCATTCCACATTGTGCCCTTCCTGGATGTGGTTTCTTTCCCTTCCACTCAATTTCTGATGGTTCTGGCTAATGTTTGGTCTATATTTTAGTTGTAATTTTTGATGTGGCTGTACAAAGAGGGAGCCATGTCTGCCTATGTTGCCATCTTGACTGGATCTCATAACAGAATTTCTCGGCCAGAAGTATTTCTAGTTTACATGGGCAAGAAAAGGTCTAACAAATGCCAAACTGTTCACAGTGGTTATTCCTGAAGAGTGGTGTTGAAGAGCTAAGTTACTTTTCCATTTAAGTTTAAATATTTCTGTACTCTTCAAAAATGTATTTTAAATAATACTGTACTATATATTTGAAAGTTACTGAGAGAGTAGATATTAAAAGTTCTAATTTCAAGAAAAAAAATCTTGTGTCTGTGTGGATGGGTGTTAACTAGACTTATTGTGGTGATGATTTCACAATATGTACAAATAATCAAATCATTATGTTGTGCACCTGAACCAAATATGTTAGATATCAGTTATATCTCAAAAATAATTTTTACACAAACAAGTCACTTGTGTAGTTTAATAATAAATTTAAACTATTCAGGAAATTATGCTTTTGGCTTATTTCTTATTCTCAAGATATAGTTAAAACTCAACTTCAAATAAAAACTCTAGTAGCAGGACTTTACTATTTCATATTCTTTTTTTTTTTTTTAAGATTTTATTTATTATCTTTAGAGAGAAGGGAAGGGAGAGAGGCAGAGAAGGAGGAAGGCATCTATGTATGGTTGCCTTTCACCTGCCTCCAGCCACGGACCTGGCTGGAGACCTGGCCTGCAACCTGGTTATGTGCCCTGGCTGGGGAATCAAACCAGTGACCCTTGGGTTTGCAGGCTGGTGCCCTATCCACTGTGCTACCAACCAGGGCTATTTCATATTCTTATATGTATACATCATAGTACTTCTTGGTTGGCATTACGAACCTCTGTGACTGCGCCAAACATAATGGTGACGTATTGACAGGAAGGAGCCAACAGACATTGTTAAAGGATGTAAGATTCTTTAATGGCAGAAGAGATTAGAACTGATAGCAGTTACACAAAACAGAAGACAACACAACACATTCATAAACAACTTCTCAAGTTGCCACTAAGATGGAAAGTGGCTGCTGAAACCACATGCATAGAGAAAGGATTCCTTTGGATGTTAAAAACATCCTTGTACAATACCTGCACTATAATAAAGATACTTGTATGTCAAGATTTAATGAGTTGAACCAGGTAGACTAGGTAATAAGACATTCTAGGTAGAGGATTATTAACTTAAAATACTGGAGAAAAATGCAGATAGTAACTCCTATATCAGAATACAAAGAGCAACGATACCTAAAGCACTAAATATGATGATAGAAATTAGTATATATACAAGGTCTGTCAGGAAAATGGCCAGCCATTGTTAATATTAAGAGAATGGTTTGTGCAACATCCATGTAACCGGGTGGCCAGGGAGAGTGGACTGGAATGTCCATGCATGAACAATGTCAACTTCACTGTACTAGTCAGTGGGGGTGGTAGCATGTGTACTGTGTGGCCATCACATTCAAAATGACTGAGCAAGTAGAACAATGAATCTGCATCAAATTTTGCATTAAGCTTCCTTCATGGAAACTATTTGGATGATTCAGAAGGCCTCAGGTAAGGACAACTGCTGATTGGCAGCTTCATCACAAACACACACTCCCTCATGCATCATGTCTCGTGTAAAGCCTTTTGATGAAACATCATACATATCACCCAGGTGGCTCAGCCCTTCTTCAGCCCAGATTTGGTGCCCTGTGAGTCTTTCCCCAAAACTAACATTATTTTTGAAAGGGAAGAGATTTCAGACTTCAGTGAAATTTAGGAAAATAAAACGGAGCAGCTGATGGTGATTGGGAGAACTATGTGAGGGTCCGAGGTGCCTATTTTTAAGGGGACTGAGGCATCATTGTCCTATGTACAATGCTTCTTGTATCCTCTTAAATAAGTCTGTATTTTACATAGTGCATGGCTGAATACTTTCTGGACAGACATCATATATCTATGATGTTAAACATAAATGCTGTAATCACAATTTTGAATATTTAATGGCACAGAGAAATGCTTACCTTTAGTAAAAATCAAAAGACAATGTTGCTTGTGGTCTAACAATTGTAAAAAATCAGGTGTGTGTAAAAAAAAAAATCCACAAGGAAATCAATTCATAAAAATGTTAACATTGATTCTTGTTAAGAGATGCAATTGAAATTTTTTATTCTTTGTGCCTTGCTTTGTTTTCTAGGCATATATTACTTTTATTGTAAGAAAAAAAAACCTGTTAAAGTAAGGTGATAAAATAAGTAGAGATCTTTTTGTTATAGAGTGTAAAATGGATTGATGGTATATCTGTAACCCAGGCCAGGGATTTAAGCTTAGTTCTATTGATCATATTCTAGTTTAGTAGGGTAAGTCATTTTTTTTTTTTTTTTAATGATTTTATTTATTATTTTCAGAGAGGAAGGGATAGAGGCAGAGAGGGAGAGAAACATCAATGTATGGTTGCCTTTCACCTGCCTCTAGCCACGGACCTGGTTGGAGACCTGGCTGGAGACCTGGCTGCAACCTTGTTATGTGCCCTGGCTAAGGTATTGAACCAGCAATCTTTGGGTTCACAGGGGATAAGTCATTTTTGATTGGAGAGGACTAAGGATTTACTAAAGATCTTACATAAAGAAACAGAACACATTTAAGAAGTGCATATCTACATAGCCATTCCATAAAACATATTTTAAAATATTTATTTATTTTTAGAGAGAGGGGAAGGGAGAAAGAAAGAAAAAGAGAAAGGAAAACATCCATTGACCCAGGAATGTGCCCAGACTGTGAATCAACTGGTATTTGGTTTTCAGACGATACCAACCCACTGGGCCACAACAGTCAGGGCTCTATAAAACATTTCAGTTAATTATAAAATATATAGGAATGCATTAATTAAACAGTAGCCAAACAATTAAATATAAAGATTGAAAAGATATTCCTTCCTCCCCAAACAATGGACAATGTTTAAGCACTATGTCATAAAATATTTTCAATTAAGATACTTTAATTCTAACTTGAAAATTTTGTAAGAATTAGCTTTTTCATTGTATCCAATGTCATTATTTAAATTAACCTTTACAACTAATTTGCTTCCTGGTGAGAAGAAAACAGTTTGCCCTTGAGCAGTTAGACTGTGTTTTCTCATAAATAAATGTCAATACTTATTTTTGGTGGCTTCCCATTTTCCGTGTATTGGGGAAATTGAGGATGCTTGGTAACTAAATAAAATTTTAAAATTGTATGCTGAGAGAAAGCAGATGTATAAACTAGTAAAAAAGATGACTGGGCAGAGAATTTCAAATTACCTGATGAGACTTATATCAAAGGTTTTTTTTTTTTTAAACAGCCTGTTTGTGATATGATTCATAAACCATAAAGCTTACCCATTTAAAGTGTAAATCAATGGTTTTTCATATATCTTGGGAGTTGTACAACCATCATCATAATCTAATTTTAGGATGTTTCATCACCCCAAAAAAGACCCACACATCCTCTTCCTCACTATTATCAGTCATTCCCCATCCTCGTCAGCCCTAGATACCCACTGACTTACTTTCTGTCTCTATGGATTAACCTGTTCTGGACATTTCATATAGACGTCTTTCACTTAACATAATGTTTTCAAGGATTACCCATGATGTAGCATGTATCAGTACTTATGTCTTTTTATTGCTGAATAATATTCCATTGTGTGGATATACCACACCTTATTTATCATTCGTCATTTGATGGAAATTTGGCTTGTTTCAATTCTGTGGCAATTAAGATTATTGATGCTTCAAATATTCACATGCAAATTTTTGTGTAAATATGTATTTTTAGTTTCTTTGGTGGATATCTAGGTTGAATTGCTGGACCATATGGGAACCCTGTGTTTAATATTTTGTGGAACTGCTGAGCTGTTTTCCAATGTGACACACCATTTTACATTTCCCTCAGCAATGTATCAGGCAATCACATACTTTTGAATTATATATATATATATATATATATATATATATATATATATATGTATGTATTTTCCAGCTTTATTGAGGTATCATTGACAGATAAAAATTGTACAGGATGCGCACGAAATGTGGCAATAACTTTGCATCCCTTTATTTCACATGCTTCTTATCAATTTTGAAAAACTGTATTTCTAAGGTTATGATTTAACATCATTGTTTCAGATAGAAAGCATTAAATCTGAGAACAATCATCATGTCAAAGGAATACGATGTTAGAGCAACCATAATTTCTGGACTGCGTGCAGGGCAAACTGCTAAGGAAATTGTGGACTTCAATAACATCCCTTTACATACAGTTGACAGTGTGAAGAAGGTGTATGATGCTGATCCTGATGTTGCCACACCAACAAGGAAAATACATAAGGTATGCAAGGATTGCACAAGTCCAGATATTGTACACAGAATCTAAGAGATCACATTGAAGATTCAGGGAAGTCAACACACTCCATAGCAAGAGAACTGCAGATGTTGGATGCAACTGTTCACAAGATTATTGCTAAAGATATCAGATACAGATCATATGTTTTTAGAAGAGCCCAGTTTTTGACACAGTAGACAAAGAAAAAGTTCCTTGAAAAAGTAAGGAAACTGCTAACAAAATTGAGCAAATCCCAAAGAAAAAAAAACCCTGTGATTTTCTTCTCCGATGCAAAGAAGTTTCAGCAGGACCAAATAGTCAACAGAAGAAACAACAGGTGGCACTGAAGTCCCAACTGTCATGAAAACAACATTTCCTGCTACAGTGATGATGTTAGGTGTTGTTGAGATATCACAACACCGCATTTTTTCCCCAAAAGGCTTGAAGGTGACCGCTGATGTTTACCTTGACATTTTAAGAGAAGTAGTTGTACCGTGGGGAAGCAAGTCATAAATGGACGTCATTTTATCTTCCAACAAGATGGTGCACTAGCACATAACACCAAAAAGATGCAAGAATTTCTCAGTGTCAATGTTCCTGAATTCTAGTCAAAGGAAATCTGGCTGCTTAGTTCACCAGGTGCAAATCCTTTAGACTATTATGTAGACTATTACATACATAGTGAAATGCCTACCTCAATCAAGCTAATTAAGTCATCTATAACCTCAGTTACCTTTTGGGTTTTTTTTAAAGATTTTATTCATTATTTTCAGAGAGAGGGGCAGGGAGAGAGGGAGAGAGACACCAATGCACGACTCCCCCCACCTGCCCCCCAGTTG
>PVIW01008812.1:0-57249 GCA_004026585.1 Noctilio leporinus
AAAAAAAAAAAAAAAAAAAAACCTAACTTGAAAAAAAAAAATAGAGATGCATAATAGTTTATTAAAATTAAAATTACTTATCACACAAACTACACAAAATGATAACCACAGAATTAAAAGAGAAGCCTAGACAGAGAATATAGTTCTAAACACTATGCATGCTGAAAGAAAGTGTTTATTATACAATAAGAACAAATTGCATTATGTGGAGAGCCCAGCAGCCTCTGACCACAGGGACCATTCCCATAAATAGAATGCAGGATTGCTGGGAGAGAGGGCTTCCTGTCACTGTTCAAAGTCCCTTTCCTGTGAGCAAATCTGTGCTAGGAATTCCCATTTCTTCCCTCTGAACCCCATTATCACGGACAACACTAGATGGAGAAAACAGGTCAGTAAATACCCTGTTAAACTCATGTCAACATATCAAAATTCTGATGGTACACATTAATATGTACTCTTAATTTTTCATATTTCCATGTAAAAAACATGATTACTCCTGATGCAACTAGTTTGATGTTACAACAACATGTCCTGGGTTTGTGTAACAAGAAATCACTGAGGGAGTAGTGGACCCAATTATAAAATTGCCAAAATCAAGAATCAAGAATGTCATACCTGCCTGAAACTTGGAGATAATTACTCAGATAAAAATGTCACAAATACAGAAAGTATTATATTAAATATTATATTAAATATTTACACTAAAATTAACATTATTGAACAGTAAATTATGATGTAAAAATTTAAAACTGTAAATATAGTATATAGATTGACTTTGGGGGGAATGGGTGGGTGGGGAGGGGGACAGAGGGGAGCAAAAAGGGGATAGATGTAATACAACAACAATAAAGTTAATATATATATATATATATATATATATATATATAGTATATATTTGAGCTTCAGAAACAGAAAATTCTAATAAACCAGTTTCAGCTTGTGTGAAAAATGTAGAATTTAGAAGTATCAAAGACTCTTCTAGCCACCATATTTTTGTGTGCAATTTTCCCATAAAGCAAGTGATCCCCTACTCCTGACTGAGTTCAAAAAAAAAGAAAAAAGAAAAAAACAAACAAACAAACAAAAAAAACTGTCCCCAAAGAGACTCAGAACAACCAGGAGCCTATCCTCAGTTGCTCTCACCTTATATGGGAAATGGTGCCCTGAATGCAAATTTCTCTACTGCTCCAGGATAAATCCTCCCCTGGGCTGTGGGAGTCCCCAGCTCACTCCTCACACAGGGCTGAGTTCTCTGGAGAAGTCACAACTGTGCTCTACAAGAAGATGAGACTGCTGAGTGTCCTCCTGTGTTTGGTAACAGTGACCCAGGGTAAGAATCTCCTGTGTTTGACATGGATTTTTTGTGATGAAGGTGACTGATTGTGACTGACGGACTGATGCCCTTTGTCTCCAGGTGTCCTGTCACAGGTGCAGTTGCAGGAGTCAGGCCCAGGACTGGTGAAGCCCTGTAGACCCTCTCCCTCACCTGCTCTGTCTCTGGTTATTCCATCACCAGTGGTTATAGCTGGGGCTGGGTCCGCCGGCCCCCAGGGAAGGGACTGGAGTGGATTTGGTACATAACTTATAATGGAAACACTACAACCCATCGCTCAAAAGCGGCACCTCCATTTCCAGAGACACATCCAAGAACCAGTTCTCTCTGCAGCTGAGCTCCGTGACCACCCAGGACACCGCTGTGTATTACTGCGCCAGAGACACAGTGAGGGGAAGTCAGCCTGAGGCCAGACAAAACCTCCCTGGAGAAAACAGAAGGGCTGGACTACAGGGGGCGCTCAGGACACCAGGGGGAGCTCTGGACTCGGCGATCAGAGCAGGTGCAGGTGGAGGCTCAGCCCTGGATTTCAGTGTTAGTCTGGGGTTGCTCTTCATCTGACTCTTGCCCCAGCTTCTTCTCCAGAATCAGGATTAGGACACTGACAGGAAAGACACCCCAGCCTCAAAGGGCAGTTCCCAGGGTTACATGCCATCAGCTAGCAGAGACATGGTCAGTCCTGATAGAGAATAAAGAACCAATGATAGTCATGGTCACAGTGCCCTGTGCACAGCACTGATGCTGTAAACCCTGTGAAAACTCAGAGGGGATCCCACCCAAACTATCTTCAGGTGTTCAGTTTGATGATGCCCATACACCAAGGGATCAGACTGAGCTCAGTTCAGACACCCTCAAGGTCTCAAGAGGGCTGCAAAGGCCTTTCCAGCACTGGTGAAGTGGCTTCCAACAGCTGGACCAGGACCCTGGGTCAGGCTTTGTTGTAGTAAGAGGGTGAGAGCAATGGATGGTTCTTGTTTTGAGCAGAGGCTTTTGTAGACTGATAATCCCACAATGGCAAAGGAGTGATCTCCAAGTGTTTCTTGTCAGCTTGTCCAGATGAGGGCAGACAGGTATGCAGGAGGGTGAAGCTATATAGTTCCCAGATGTCCAGCATCAAAGCCTGGGGATGCTGGAATGCCCTGCACAAGTGCAATAGAAAGGGAAAGTGTGATACTTATGCAATTGGGTTCACAGCAATCCATGATTATGAGCAAGCAATTAAGAACAGACCAGGAATTACATAGGGTTCTTGATGGGACATTTTCAGTCTCAGTTTTCGCTGTCAGAAATTTTTCTCATATTATCAAAGTTCGTGGGTCAGCTGCCTATTTCCAAGTTTTGCAGCTTCTGGGGGATTTGGGAGTCCTGAGTAGATGTCCTGCACGGCATGTGTTCTCAGTGTTGAAGTTACATTTGCCCCATTAACTGTAAGGTGTGAACACAGGGATGACTCTGGAGTTTTACTGCAGCCTTTGTGGTTAACACACACACTGAGTTTTTCCCATGAACTTTATCAGTTCTTTCCTGATTCCTCATTCAGCAGATAAGTCTCCCAGTGGTGAATGTCGAAGATGCCATTGAGGATCATGTGGGGAAAGACTCTCTGACTCTGTTGAGAGGGTAAAATATGTGGGTCAGGAGACAATTAATGTAGGGGTCCACCTATAGAGAATGGGTACCTGCATATTGTCTTTGTATTTCTGAGTCATTTTAAATCAATGAACTAGATGAGGCAGATCACACTCCTTGAGACTCCTCTGTGACCCTCACATTACTCTCACTCCTCAATTCCCCTGAATCTCCCTTCCATCATGGTATCTTATTTCCTGAGAGCTCCAGATTAGGGGCAGAATATGTGCCCCTATCCCACATCTACCAGGATGAAGTAGGTGTGACCCATAGGTGGACAGGTCACTGTCAGACCCAGAGTCCCATCAGCCCTTCCCCCATCACAGAGGCTGTGTCTTCAACCCTCCATATATTCTTGTCCTGTTGCTTCCACAATGGAGAGGAGACCATGACAGAGGACCATCGGCCCACTATGGACATTATTACTGTTTGTCCTAACTCAGCACAGCTTCTGTCACAGGTGCTTCCTGTCAAGTTCATGTGGTCACATGTTAACTCCTTTCATCTGAGTTTTTTGTACTCCTCTGGTCTGAGTCCCCTTCTTACTGATCAGAAAAACAGAAAAAAAATAAAGCATCTGTTAACAAGCAACTGAATTCTTATGAAAACAAGAGAGATGGAATAGGAAACTTAATAGCAAAGTATGGTCCATCCTCAACGCAATATATTATCCCCTTACCAAGGAAGAGAAAAGAGACAGATGCTAGAACACAGATGAGCCTTGGATACACAATGCCCAGGGAATCATGTCACTCTCAGAATCTGAGGCTGTGTATTTCCACGTCTGTGAGATGGTGGGTCATGGGCATGGAGACAGAGCTGAAAGGGGTAGCTGGGGCAAGAGGCAGAAAATGGAGTATGATTACTTAACGGGCATAGAGTCAGTTTGGGAAAGTGAGAGTTTTTGGATGTAGATGGTGATGATGGTTGCAGGAAAGTCATTCACTAGGTTGAGGTGAGAATGGAATGCTGCCCATGTGCTGGTAACAAGGGAGAAGGGAGACTTGGTGCCATTACTATGAAAACCATTAGTGTGTGTGTGTGTGTGTGTGTGTGTGTGTGTTATTTATTGAGCAACAGAATTAGAGCCACCTGCAGTGATACATTGATGGGACCTGCAAGCAGAGGAACATGGGGACAGCAGAGTCCCCCAAAGCCACCAAGAGCTTTTGGACTCAGGAGTGGCAGGTGATTCAGTGCATCAGTTTGCTCCAGGGAAGGCACTCCCTGAGGAAACACAGTTTTAATAAGGCCAGTTCTCTGTATCCTGAGATGTTTAAACATATGGTTTCCTAGAAGATGCATCCTGAACTCAGGGTGCTGCCTTTCACTTTGCACTGAGAGGTCTATGCTCTTTGATGGAAGACAGGTCCCTCCCCTGCAGGGTTCATGCTGGGCAGCTGGGGGTGCATGGGACTCATAATCTCAGGGCTGCTGCCCCAGGAGCAGATGCAGACAGAGCTAGAGAGGGTTTTCTTGTGTGGTCCTAGATGTTCTTACTTTCATAAAAACAACAAAAATAAAGGTTGGACAGGAGGTGACTGTGAATATCATATTTTATCACAGATTTACAAACATAATAAGATGAGAGAAAAAGAGCCAATGGGGGTATTGCTAGAGTTACTTTATACCTGGATGTTGAGGGGCTGGAGACAGTGATCATGTTTTCAATTTCTTCAGTTTTGCATTTTGGACAGCCTGATCCCAGGATAAGACCTTTAAGTATTGAAGCAAAGAACTGGTCCAGGTGGTCTAGGTGTTCCTCAAGGGCATGTTTTCAATGAGGAGCATGTCCTTTAGGGGACGGTTTCACTGGTGCCATATCTGCATAGACCTCAGGGACCTTACAGGGGACACATATGCTACAACACTGTTTAGGACTTGGAGCCTCAGGCTCCCTCTGAGCCTGGTCCCTATGTTCTCTCTCTGTCCTCATATGGGGGTGTGTATATTCAACTATAAAGTACTATGGTTTATGAATATGTAAATGAGAAGAGCTGGACTAGGTTAAATGTTGATCTGCTTGTGCCCTAAGGGCATCAGCCACAGCCACACCCTCCCCTACAGAGGTCCTGATGGCATAGTCCCTCACCATGGACTGGAGCTGGAGAGCCCTCTTTCTGGTGGCAGTAACTATAGTAAAGGGTCTCCCCAGTCCATGGGCTCAGGAGGGGAAAAGGGAGAGTCAAGGGCCTATTACACTCATTCTTGTCTCCTCTCCGCTGGCATCCACATACATGGGCAGCTGCTACAGTCTGGGGCTGAGCTGAGAAAGCCTGGGACCACAGTGAAGGTCTCCTGCAAGGTTTCTGAATATACCTTCACCAGCCATGGTATCAATAGGATGTGATAGGCTTCAGGATAGCACATACAGCATCTGGGCAGGATCAACACAGACATAGGGAAACCATTGTATGCCCAGGGCTTCTAAAAATATGTTGCCTGTTTCATGGTCACCCTATCAGCATTGCCTGCATTGATCTGCAGATCAATGACCCACAGTCAGAGCATGGGGCTGGGTATTACTACTGTGCAAGAGCCACAGTGTGATGTCCTATATCCTAAGTGTGTCACAGACCCTGCAAAACAAGGCTGCTGTCCTGGGCTGAGGGGGTTAAAGGGCTGTGGACCTCTTGATTTCCTCACACACAGTCTATTCCTGAGACCAGGACTGATGCAGCCACAGGAACATGAGAAACTCAGGGAAGGGAGAACCAAGATGGTGGAGGAGTAAGTGAAGGTACACCAAGACCAATCTGAAGTTACAATTGAATTGGGATGAAACCATCCAGGATAACAAACAGAACACCTCTTGGAGAGAAGCCTTATAACCACACACCAAACAGAAGAGGCCTCTTCATTACAATATAACTGGGAGGACATATGGGAATGTGAGAGGGATGGCTGGGCTCCTGATGATGGCAGTTGAAGGGACAGAGAAACATCTCTGCAGTCAGGGGTTCCAAATAAGGATGGTGGGTTCTAAACCCCCATCTGGGCTTCCCAGCCTACAGCAATAAAGCTGAGAATAAAACAGCAGCCAGGTGTGAATAGTAAAAATCTGCCAGGCTATGCTGGCTTGAAAGAGAGACAGAGATATCACAGGGACCATGCAAAATAAATAAATAAATAAATAATCACTGGCTTACACTGAGCTCCAGCAGAGGGAGGGCAGAGTAGTCTAGAGACACTTGAAAGAAAGTTTCAGGCATGGCTTTGAGGAGAGAAATGAAGGAGCAGCCCACAACATCCCAGTACTGACCCCATCTACATACAGCAGATAGAACATTCTCCAATTTGTGGTAGCCTGAAAGAATGTCATAGCCACCCCCACAGAAATTAATACTCACCATCCAGGTGTACCTAAGCCTGACTGCTGATTACAGATTGATTGAATTAATAACTGAAGGAGATAGACAAAGACAGTGGATCTACAAAAGGCTGACTAAGCCCAGATCAAAACAACAGCTGACATCAAGAGGGCCTGATCCAGGAAGTAAGGAAAGTGCAACTTGGCTCTGGCTGGTGGCACAGTGGATAAAAGGCCTGCCTGAGACCCCAAACATCACTGTTTCAATTCCCCAGTCATGGTACATAACAAGGTTGCAAGCCAGTTATCTAGCCAGGTCTAAAGCTGTTGTCACGCCCCCAACTTGGGATCAGGCCTGCAGCCCAGGCATGTGCCCTGACTGGGGATCAAACCGGCGACCCTTTGGTTCACAGGCCGGTGCTCCATCCACTGAACCACACCAGCCAGGGCTTCTGTGTTTCTTGATTGGTCTGTCATAGAAAATTACCTTTAGACTTGGCCCTTGAATTTAGGGGCTGGAATATGTTTATTCCTGTATTTCCAGAAACAATGATAAACTAACTGAAGTCCCAAAAATAAAAAATAAAAATAAAGCTGTTGTCAGGTGAAAAAGGCAATGATACATTGATGTGCCTCTCCACCTCTGCCTCTCTCCCTATACCTCTCACTAAAAATAATAAATTACATCTTTTCAAAAGAGTACATATGAATGTCTACCATCAGAATTTTGATATGTTGACATGATTATATTTTATTACATTTAAAAATATTTAATATTCTTAGAGAGGAGAGAAGGGAGAGAGGCAGAGAGGCAGAAATACATCAATGTATGGTTGCCTTTCACCTGCCTCCAGGCACAAACATGGCAGGAGACTTGGCTTGCAACCTGGTTATGTTGCCCTGGCTGGGAATCAAACCAGCGACATCTGGGTTCACATGGCCAGCACCTTATCCACTGTGCCACCATCCAGGGCTTGTTGACACAATTTTAAAAGGCTCCTGAGTGACTGACTCTTGCTGAGAGTGGGGCCTGGAGGCCAGGAATGGGCTCATTGGGCTTCTGGCTCCTCTAGGGCCATAGCACTTTGAACCTAAAGGATCTCCTCCTATTCTAGACAGCTAAACAAGGTGGGGCCTGGTTAGTTTGTGGATGGGAGATGGTGTGAGATAAGTGGGTGCTGTAGGCTTTTGACAAATTCTTATTTTGGGACCCCTCTGCTGTCCTCTCCACAGCCACCTCCTTGGTAGCCACTGTGGCCACCTCCTTCTGCTAGATTGTCTCCATCTTCTTGCTCAGAGCAGTACCACCTGCTCAGGAGAATGAGCAGAAGCTCCCCACTGATGCTGGCAACACAGAGGGGACCCCGGGGGTTACTATGGTGGGGGGATCAGACAGCCAAAGGGCACCCTTTGAGGTGGCAGTGGGCCAGTTTCTTCCAGCACCACGGCTGAGGGCGAAGGCTCACAACCATGCTAGGAAAACCCAAAGAAAGCCCCACGAACAGAGAGAGGGAAGCGCCCTCACAAAACCCCCATCTCAGAAGCCCAAAGATATTCTGGACATGCTGGCTCTCAGTTCCATCTCTTGCAGAAGAATCATGAGCACTGCCTGTAACTGCCACGCCTTTCAAGTCTTGCCTTGAGGCACGGGCTACCCCCAGGCCCTCAGCCAGCAGCCTCCTGCCTTACCTTGCAGGAACCTTCTGAATCCTTTCCTTTGAGACAGGACAGGCCTCAGCCTCTTCCCAGCTATGGAAGGAGGGTACATCTCCAATATCGCCACCAACATGTGAGGTGCAATCCCCAGACCCCTTGCCATCCAGCACTTTCCCTCCCACAATTGAGAACATGGTGAGGTGGCTGTGGAGACCTGTGGAGGGCTCAAGGGCAGCGTCACAGAGAGGAGAGGGGCAGCCAGTGCATGTCCACCTGTGGTCCACCTGAGAAGAGAGGGTCCCAGAGGCCTGGCAGGGCCTCTTGAGGCTACTGGAGGCCACTTTCCCTTTCTACAGGCAAACCCATTGAAAACACCCAAACACCTGTGATCATACAGGCTGAGCAGAGTTCTGCCAGGTGAGTATTCTGATGGAAGTTCAGCCTGGGAATGAGAGGTGCTGTGGGATTTTGCACACGAGCCCTCACCCTGATCACCACTGACTCAGTGGAAACCAACTCTGTCGCTGCTTTCAAACCCTACCACAAAGGATACCTTCTTCCTGTTGCTCAGCACAGAAGCCCATGCCCAGAAAAATGACCAGCTCCTCTCCACTCACCCAGGTTCTGTGGGGGGCATCCCATGGTCTCCCACGGGGCCCATGATGCCACAGGGAACAACTTGTATGGGGGCTAGTGTCGGTGTCTTGGAGCCCCAGAAACAGGAACATGGAAGCCACCTCAGCATGGCCCCAGGTTAAGGCCCAGGGTGTTTACCCAGCTCCTGCTGCACCTGTCAGCAAAGCGCTGACCCCACACTACTTGGGGCTGAGGGGCCCTGGAAGCCCTCTGCAACCCCTTCAGCACCCTCTGTGCTGGACTCCCAGAGATCTTGAAGGGGGCAAAACCCTCATCCTCACCATTTCAGCAGGGCAGGTCCTTGTCTTCTGCAACTTGGGCTGGCAACCTCTACTTGGACATGGTGCCCTGCTCCTGCCCATTGGAACCTCATGGTGGTGAGAGGGCAGGGGCAAGGGACCCATGGAGGCCTCACGGAGAGCCTCCCACACAGGTGTGGGCATGTCCCACTGGCTACAGCACCACCACCAAGGCAACTGGTGAGGTGTTGGGCCAAAGCAGTCTGCGGGATCTCTCTGGGCCTCTTTCCTGAGGGAGTCCACATCCAGAGGTGCCCTAGTGGCTCTGAAAGCTACAGCAGCCCCACCTCTGGGGGAATGGGTGGCTGGGCTACACACAGTCCTCTGGCGGCTGTGTATCAGCTGCACCTTCGCAGGCTGGAAAGAAGGTGGATCCCAAACACATCCCATTGTGCTCACCCCCTACCTTAGCTCAGCTGCTTTCTGCCTCTGGGCTGGATGACATGGTCAGAATTGGGAATGTTGAGTTGCCACAGGTCATGCCTGGCAGGGATCCTCAGACCTGCAGAGAAGACTCCAAGCAACATGGCTTGCCAATTTCACCACCTCACAGCTGCACCCATGTGTGTTTGCTGCTGGCTTGCCCCTGGCCATGCCACTGGTGAAAACTCTGTGGCTCCTCTGGAAACCTCGCTGCAAGTGGCTGGCCAGCTGAGATCTGTTCACAACAACAGCAACAACCACATCAGCATCAGACAAAGACCTGGTATCCTCTAAGTTCACTCCCCTCAGGGGCAGGAGTGAGTTCACCATCCATATTCCCGGCGTAGGGAAGGCACCCATGGAGGCTGACCTGTGCTAGCAGCTAGCCCTGTGCAGGGGAGAGCATCCATTAGCCATCCAGGATCAGGGGGAAGCAGATGCCTTGGATGGCAGTAGCTCCGTAGCAGCCCATGGCACCCCTGTGGCCCCAAACCAGGGCCTGAACTGAATGAAGGCTTGCCCAAGACCCAAAGGATTGACCATTCCCCATCCTGAGAACCAGCTTCCGCACAGGTGTCTGTGGCCACCTTCAAGGGAGCTATGCATTTCCTGGGCACCCAGGGTCACATCGATTCCCCTGGGAGTGATGACTCCTTTCAATCCATGGATGCTGACTCAATGGACCTAACTGGGTCCCCTAGCCCTTCTCCTGCTTAGCCGGTTTTCACAAGCTGTTTGCTCAGGCTGTGCATGCTTTGGGCCAGTGGACTGCCCTCTGGAAAGTAGGTTTCCTGGATCAAAGGTGTCAAGGGGACCTCCTTTGGAAGTGGACTACTTTTCTGTTTCTTGGAAGTTCAGAGGGACATGAGCCACTGCCTGAGGTGTGAAGCAGGATGGCATTTCTTCGAAACAAGTGGCAAATGAGCTAGCAAGAATTAGCTCAGGATACTTGGAAGGGGAAGAAAGAGGCTAGCAAGAGAGTTGGGCGGTGCTACTTTCCTAGTCCTTTCTGCATCTGTCCTCCCAAACACTTTCCGGGCCCTGCCTGTGTGGCACAGTGGAGTGAGTGCAGGCCTGCAGACTTGAAGGTCACTGGTTGGCTTCCCAGTCAGGGTGCATGCCTGGCTTGTGGGCCAGGACCCCTGGGAGGGGTGTACCAGAGGCCACCAACACATGCTTCTCTCCCTCTCTTTCCAATAGATTAGAAAGACCACATCATCCCCTTCCACCGCTCTGTAGCCTCTCTCAGCCTTGGCTCTTCTTCAACACCCACAAGCTGCTCCCAGCTCCTGTCCGCTCCCACTCTAGCTGGATGCTTCCCTCAGCTGCCAGGATGCCAAAAGACCCCCACTCGGAGACTCCCTTCCCAATCGGAGGGGCACATGTTCAGCGCGCCCCGTAGAAAGCTGGCAGGCAAAGTCCCCTCTCAGGGTCACAACCGCAGTCCATTGTCAGCTGACCGTCACGGGTCAAATCTGTTCTCCTGACTTTCGAGAGAACCTAGAAATTGATGAAAGGAAAACCTCTCAAGTTTCATAAGCCCACCACCAAACAACCAGGAGATTCTAGCTGAGCCAAAATGAGATAGGTCTATAATCTCTCCCATTCCCCTATATTATGATTTTTTTTTCTTTTCCTCTTCCCACAACCTTTCACTGTGCCCATGTCCTGCCATTCGTTTCTGACATTTCTCCAATCAGGTTTCTTTGCGCAGATTCCATTTCCCCACACTCCGCAGGAACAGCTGTTTCTCAAGTCCCCACAGCTCAACTGTCATCTTCCCAAGTCCAGTTGGAGCTCCTTGGGCACAAAGACCCGGTGTTTGATCCTTGTGCGTCAAATGTTTAGCACCGTTTCCAGCTTGGAGAGTGCACTCGGAAAATGACTCTTGAGGAAACGATGGGCTTATCTCTTGACTAGGAGCCCAATGCTCCAGAGGAACTGGAAATCAAAGACTGGGGCCTTGAAAAACTTGGCCAAGGCTCGCCATTCCTTTCATTGATGCATTGGTTTCACTGTTCAAGCCACATTCCTATCTTACACAGCGTGTGAGCTTCAATGCCCACCATTCTTCCACTTGGCAACATTTCACTCCTTCAAAGGAAACTTTGGACATCATGCTAGCTCATTGATTCAAAATGTCATCACTCTACATGCTTCACATGCAGGAACACAGTCAAGCATGAGGTGAAAATTCTCCCAGTATCAAAGGAAATGGGTCAAGTTGATTCATAGGATAGGTTAGCGAACCCTGCAGGGCTTCCTTCACAATCAACTGGCTTTGAATTTTCAAAAATCATTTGATGTGCAGGGGAAATCTATCTGGTCAGAACTACCTTCTCTTCTATTAGCCTCCAAGCCAGGCTCAACCCCAGGGCAGCGATTTGCCATGTTTTTCACCCTTCGTTCATTGCTGAAATGTTGTGGCACGCCAAAAACCACAAGAAAACAGAAACAAAAACAAAACAACTATAGTTTTGATCCATTCACACGGAACGGTTATTGTTGCATTGGCTCTTGGGAATTTTTTTTTTTTTAAATTAAATATGTTTAACAATCTAAGGGAAAAGATGACTGTCAGTTACCCTGACTAAATAGTCAGATATGGAATGTTTGAAAACTTCTTGGGGCGATTTTCAAGTCTGGTGGGAAATCTCTGTCCTGGGACTTCAGCTTGTTGTCTTCTGAGTCCCCTCCACGCTAGACCGAATTGACTCCCTCTCCCATGCCTACTTGTTGGGAATAGCCTAAGTGTTCCAGGAGGGTAGGCTCTGTGAAAATGACAGCAGGGAGCTTTGTGTACTTCTAAGGAGGTGGTGACAACAGCAGACATCCAGTCACAATGCTCTGCCTAAGCACATCTCTGTTTTGAAAAAGAGGAATGCGATGGACCCAGAGCAGCTCTGCTTTGGTTCATGTCCTGCCTAATGGAAACCAGCTTGGAAAAAAAAATAAAGAGAGAGAGAGAGAATAGGAGAGAGAGAGAGAGAGAGAGAGAGAGAGAGAGAGAGACAGAGAGACAGAGAGACAGAGAGACAGAGAGACAGAGACAGAGACAGAGAGAGACAGAGAAAGAGAGAGAGAAAGAAATAAGAATTGCTATGGACAGAAGATGAGTACCACTAGGTTGTGTTAGAAGAGAGCTAGCCCAGAAGGCTTCCAACCTGTGTCTGGTTTAGTCCTCCATTCCGGTGGCATGTTGTCGCTTTCGGGATGGCACTTGCATTCAAGTGTCATGGCTCATGCCCAAAGTGGTTTTGTCCACCTGACGTCCTAGACTGGAGACCTTTTGTGTGAGGGGAGAGGAGGAGGAGATGTTACTGTGTTTTGTAGAGAATGAAGACATGCATGGGCTAAAGAAATGAGTTCCAGTCTCGTGTAAGAAAGAAGAAAAAGGAAAGCAAGAAGGACAGAAGGAAAGACATTCCAGTTGAAAGAGAGACAGAGACAGAGACAGAGAGAGGGGCAGATAGCAAAGCAGGTCGGGGTGGGGCAGGGAAGCCCGCAGGCGGAGGCTGTAGGAGCTGCTCCTGGAAACCTGGGTGTGGCTGAGGGTGGGGCCTGGAGGCCAGGCAAGGGCTCTTGGTGCTGCTGGAAGCCTATTTCCCCCTTTAGGGCCATAGCCCCCTGAACGTGCAGGATATCTCCTCATGTCCTAGACAGCTAAGCAGGGTTGGACCTGGTTAGTTTGTGGGTGAGAGATGGCGGGAGAAGAGGCGGTGCTGTAGGCTTGGGTGGAACTGTCATTTTGGGGCCCCGCCTCTGCCGTGTGGGCGGCCACCTCCTTGGTAGCCACTGCGGCCGCCTCCTCCTGCTAGGGTGCCTTCACCTTCTTTTTGGGAGCCAAACCCCCTGCCCAGGAGAGGGAGCATGAGCTCACTCCTGACGCTGGCACTGCGGAGGGGACCCTCCGGGCTCCGATGGGGGTCCCGGCAGCCACCGGGCACCCGTGGACCATGGAAGTGCTTGGTGTCTCACAGCCCCAGAGGCCTGGGTGTAGGTCCACAACCCTGATTAGGAAACCCATAGGTAGCCCTGGGTACAGGGAGAGGGAAGCATCGTCCTAATGCCCCCAACCCGGAGTCCCAAGGAGACTGGCGACAGGAGGGACGGGGCCGGGCGGGCAACTAATACCCCTCCTTTGCAGTGTTGCCTTGAGGCGCTCTCTGTAGAGGGCCCTTAGCCAGCAGCCGCCTGCCTGACCTTGCAGCCGCCTGCGGAATCCTTTCCCTTTGGCCACCGCAAGCCCCGACCCCTCCTCAGCTCTGGAGAGAGGGCGCGTCACCAAGACCACGGCCTCCGCCCCAGGGCGTGCCCTCGCCCCGCCCTTACTCGCCCCGCCCTTTTTTACCTGGGGAGGTATGCGGGGAGACCATCAGAGGGCTCATGGGCAGCGTCACAGACAGGGGCGGGGCAGTAACCCCGGTCCACCTGAGGCCCACCCTAGGGGAGGGGAGACCTGAATCCAGGCAGGGCCACCTGAGGCTGCTGGAGGCCACTTTCCCCTTCTACAGCCACACCCCTTGAACGCGTCCAAACTTCTGAGATCTCACCGGCTAAGCTGGGTCTGGCCAGTTGAGTACTCGGATGGTACTGAACCTGGGAATGAGGGGTGCTGTAGGCTTTTGCCCACCAGCTTTCTTCTCCTCCTCCTCCTCGTTCTCCTCCGCTGCTGCCGCGGCTGCAGTGGTCACCAGCAACACTACCACCACCTCCACCACCACCAGTACCACTACCTCAGCTGGCTCAGCTGCCTCTGCTGCGGCTCCCCATCCCCGCCTCATCGGTTGCCTTCATTATCTTGCTCAATGCGGAAGCCTCTGCCCAGGAGGGTGACCAGCCCCTGTCCACTCCCCCAGGCGCTGGGGAAGGCATCCCCTTGGCTCCCACGGTGTCTGCGAAGCCTTGGCGCACCCCTTGTGTGAGGGCTTGAGTTGGTTTCTTGGAGTCCCAGCAATAGGGACATGGAAGCCTTTTCTGCAGGTCCCCACTTTGAAGCCCAGATTGTTTCCCCAGCTCCTGTGAGACCTGCTTTGAAAGTGCTGACCCCACATTCCTTGGCTCTGAGGGGCCCTGGAAAGCCTCTCCATCCTGTTCAACACCCTCCCAACTTCTTCCTATAGATCTTATGGGTTGCAGGGTCTCCGTCCTTACCATTTGGGCAGGGCATATCCTGTCTTCTGCTACTTCTGGTGGTTACTTCAACTTGGACAGAGGTGCTCTGGTCCTGCCCATTGGAATCTCCTGGTGGTGTAGGATCATGGGGAAGGGGTCTGTGAAAGGCTCTAAGAGAGCATCCCAGAGAGATGTGTGGATGTCCAAGTGGCTATAACACTGCCCCCCCTGCAGGGATTTATGAGGTGTTGGGTCAAAAATTTTGATAATCAAAATTCTTACAGACTCATGTAGTCCACCATTTCTCCATATGTTAAAATGGTAAGACTATTATTTGATCTAATTTCAATATGTGTCATAAACTCGGTGATCCTTGATTCTGAATTAAAATGTGAGTGGATTCATGGAAAGAAATATTTCCTGCTGATGTCCCAGAATGACCAGGGAGCCTGACCTCAGTCCCTCTCCCCTTATGTGAAAAAGGCTGCCCCACATGCTAATTTCTCTTCTAAACAGGGTAAATCCTCCCCTGGGCTGTAGGGGCTCCCAGCTCTTTCCTCAAACAAGGGTAAGTTCCCTGGGGAAGGCAGAGCTGTGCTCTAGAAAGAGATGATACCCCTGTCTCTTCTGCCCTGGTGACAAGCTCTCAGAATGAGTGTCTCAAATATCATACAGGGGACTTTTGGGTGATAGTAACTTCACATGACTGACAGGGATCGATGCAACTTGTTCCCAGGTGTTTTGTCCCAGGAGCAGCTGCAGGAGTCAAGCCCAAGACTGATGAAGTCCTCATAGACTCTTTCCCTCACCTGCATTGTCTCTGGATTATCTTTAAAGTGCTATTTGTGCACTGGACCTGACAGGGTCCAGGGAAGGGCCTGGAGTGGGTCAATGTCTATGGAGTGGTGGAAGCACAGACTACAACTCAGCACTGAAACCCTGAACGAACATCACCAGGGACACCTCCAAGAGCCAAGTTTATTTAATGATAAGAAGTTTGAGAGATCAGGACATGGCCAGGTATTGCTGTTGAGAGACAGTGATGATGCAGCAATGTGATAGGGAATCAGTGTGAGCCCAGACACTAACATAGCTGTGGGGAGGGAGTGCTGGAACGATCAGAGGGCTCTCAGGGTCCCTGAACATAAGGGGCATCCAAAAAGCAGTTGCGGTTGGAGATTTTGGCTGGTTTCCTGTCTCACTTCCTCTTTCTGTAACAGTTTTTCTCAGGGAAACAGGGTTGCTGATTCTGAGCTCCCTTACAAAGTCTCTGGATTTAGGTAAGTCTGTTGTGAAAGAAGAGTACAATCTCTTGTTTACAAAATGCAGAGTGTCTCTTTCAGACACTCTTGTGCACAATTCCAATGAATGATCAAATATCCTGACACATGTCAGCTGATTATAACCAGAAACTCTTCTGGACCCTACAGTGCAAGCCAGTTACATTCAGCTGGCCAACAGCCAGACACATGCATGCTGGGCACCAGAGGCATGGACCACACACCAGAGGAGAAAACCCCCTGGTGTTGAAGGTCATTGTCTTGGCCTAATGCTCAGAGTACCAAGTGGAAGTGACAAGGCAACAGGCTGAGGGAACCATGGCAGCTTGGTGTGTATGTTGAGGCTGATGATACATACACACAAAGGGGACATGGAGCATTTATCATTCACATATTTGAAATCTCTAAGAGGAACAGGAACAGCCTTTTCGGAAATCAGATTATCATTGTAACTCCTGGTAATAATCCACAGATACATAATATGAAGTTGAAGTTTTCAATGGAACCCTCTACTAAAACTACAAGATCTTCAGAATTGTGAGCACAGTCCTGCAATTCAGCCATATCTCCTTCCTGTCACTCTGCTGCAACCATAACTTTAGCCTCCCTGGAATTTGGGTTAATTCCCACATTTCTCAACTCCAGTTGACATTTCATATTTTCTTTAATACATGTATGAGCTTCTTGCCTACAACAGAGTGGTCAGACATTTATACAATTTGAGATATGATGGCTCAATATTACAGTATCCACCTGGCACCACATAAGATACTATAATATTGCTGACTGTATTCTCTGTATTGTGTTTTTACATGCTGTGTTTAATCAGTTACTGCCAATTTGTACTTCTTAGTCCCTTTACTTTTTTGACTCAGGCTCCCACCTGTCCTCTCACCTCGAAAACTCTGGTCTATTCTCTGGGTTTATGGGTCTCTTTCTATTTTGCTAGTTTAATTTGTTCTTTAGATTCCACATATAAGTGAGAGCATATGGTATTTGTGTTACAGTGTTTGGCTTATTTCATTCAGCATAATACCCTCTAGATCTCCCATATGATAAGCTTTCATTTTCCTATGGCTGAGTAAAGAAGATGGATTAATTTCTAAACCAATTACTTTTTATATTCAAGACTCGATTACTATGTCAGATTATTACTAAGGAAATTCACATAAAACATCTTGGTTTGCTGCATGAGGAGAAAAATCACAACATTAAGAACAAGAATTCTTCTCTGGTGAGTGTGGGTCAGTAGATTGAGCACTGGCCTGGCAACATAAGTGTCACTTGCTTAATTACTATTCAGGACACATGTCTGGGATGCATATCAGGTCCCGGTTAAGAGCACATGAGAGGCATCCACACATTGTTGTTTCTTTCCCTCACTTTCTCCCTCCTTTCACCTCTTTCTAAAATAAATATGCAAAATCTTTAAAGAACAAAAAAAGAATTCTGTATGTGTTAGGTCAAGACTTGCTTAATTTCACTATTCAAATATCTGGGGGTATCTCTGTCCTATTATGCAGAGTGACTCACACAGCATGCAGATTTATGCCCAGATGACACCAATCTCAGGTGGATAAGGTGACAGCGTTCCTGAGGGTCATGTGCAGACATGAAAATGAAGGTGGGTGCAGAAAAAACTGAAATTAACTCCTGATGAACCCGGTATGAACCCGTCTCATGCATTCCTGATTAGAATTATGTCATATGTCCACAGAGCCACAACTGCTGATGGTGAAAATAAGGCTGAACCACTGTGATTGATGAGTTTTATATAAAGTTAGAGTCACCAGCCCCAGGGAGGGAGGCTATTTAAATGTAATCAGTGGAATGAAGAAAAGTGATATTCTTTATATCAATTATGGTTTGATTTTCCTTTTATTGTATATTTGTGATTGGCATGATGGCTTTCCATAATGAAATTTCTTCATATTTACTCTTAAATACCTACCAAAATCCTCACATAAGATGATATAGTCATGACTCAGTCTCTTCTATGTCCCCAATTTTCCTGGTTTTACCACAGAATCTAGAGAATAAAAACAAAAATGAAGCAGTGCATATTCAGCAAGAAACTCCACTGAAGAAACACAATCAGGGAGCACTGTCTGCTTCTCTGCAGGGTTCATGCTTCTTCCTCCCAATGATCCACACAGATGCTCTATCTTCTCCAACACTGGGTCCAGGTGCTGTAGAGCCACACTATGTCCTTAATCCATATTCTCACCATTTTTCTGAGGGAAATGGTGATGGATGGAATTTCCTGTCTTTAGAGAACATTCTTCTCTGCTCATAATGGTAGAATTTATTGGTATGTTCATTCCTGGCGACTTTCAAAGGCATCTCTCATTTGAATTCCTTCAACATTTATGATAATTTATGTTCTTTGGCCATGTTCTCATCTCCTGGAGCAGTTGGGTCACTGGGGAGAGCACAGGACCAATTGTAGGGGGTAATTATTTTATTTTTCATTTTATTATTTTATCTCTTCATCAGATGACAGTTTTTCATTGCTTTTAGAAAGAAAGTAAGGGATAAAGGAAGGGAAAGAGAAAAAAAAAAGAGAGAGAGATTTGTTGTGTTCTGTCCTGACCAGGTGCTGGGAAGAGCTGGGAATGCCAGGCAGGGCTCCTGTCTCAGAGCATCAGGGTCATGTCTGGAATACTTTGCATCAGCAGAGGGGCCCTTTTTGCATGCCTTCCTACTATAGATGGAGCTCTGGAGTCAGACACTGACAAGAAGAATATGGTCCCAGAAAGGGACATGCTCAGGAAGGGGATTGATTATACATGCCCCAAACTGAGATTGAAGCCACAATCTTGGGTGAAAATATTATACTCCCAACAACTAAACCCAGCTGTCCAAGGCTGGGGAGTAATTCTTTGTAGACATGCACACATGGGCAAGTCACACTCTAGGACCATATTCTTCTTGTCAGTGTCTGACTCCAGAGCTCCCTCTACAGTAGGAGGGCATGCAAAAAGGGTCCCTCTGCTGATGAAAAACATCCCAGACATGACCCTGATGCTGTGAGACAGGAACCCTGCCTGGCATTCCCAGCTGTTCCCAGCACCTGGTCAGGGCAGAACACAGGCCACTCACCATGGAGTTTGGGCTCAGTGGTATTTCCCTTGTAGCAATTATAAGATGTAATTAATGGAGAATGAGAAACACTGGATAGGTGAATGATATGACTGAGAAGAATAATGAAAAGTTGGCAGGCTGCTGACTAGGGCATCTCTGTGTTTGCAGGTATTCAGTGTGAGGTGCAGATGATAGAGTCTGTGTGAGTCTTGGTGCAGCATGAGGGTGTCTCTGGATTCAATTTCAATTTGCACTGGATGAACTGGGTCATCCAATTTCCAGGGAAAGACCTGGAGTGGATCTCATGTATTAGTGGGGATGGAAGTGGCATGTAATATGCAAACTCTGAAAAGGCCAGTTCACCAGAGAAAATGGCCAGAGCAAGTTGCACCTGCAAATGAACATCCTGCGAGCCAAGCACATGGCCAGTATAACTCATGAGACCCAATAAGGGGGAGTCAACATGAGCCCAGAAATAAACCTCCCTGGTTCCTGGGCTGCTGGGGGTGCTCCGGACACCAGGGGGCGCGCTGAGACACTTAGTACAGGCAGCAGCTCCAGGGGCAGGTGTGGGCCTGGTGGGGAAGGAAGGGGCTTCCTCTTGGGAGCAGGGGTTTCCTCTCCAAGCTCTCAGATGCATCTGGGGACAATTCTTCCTTCTTTGTGGCTCTTTTCCACATTCTCACTGCAAACAACATGGAAGAGGTGAGATTATTTGTCTGCAGGTGAGATTCTACCCTGTGAGTAGGAACCTTCCCTTCACAAGGCTCCTGTGTGTCCATTTCCTCCCTTGACAATGAATCACCCTGAAGGCTCCCATCTTCCCTGTGGTGGAAACATTTCCCACAATGAGGGCCCAGCCCCATCCAGGCCCTTGCTGTACTCAGACTCACTGTCCCCAAATATGAATACAATGTGTTCATATTTGTCCTTCCTCCTGATAGGCACATCTTGTCCTGCATGGGATGTGATTCTCCCCTAGGATGTCCATGCTTCAGATCTCTGTCCTCCCTGCCCCACATTACCCTCTTGCTCCTCATTTACTGCGTGGAGGTGTAAATGCACCTTAACATAACCTTCTGTTACTGACTGACACAATTCTGTCTAAATATGACCTAGATCCTGAACTCCATGGGCCTGGGGTCCTGCTCCCTCTTCCCCATACCTCAATTTGACAAGTCACAGAAGGGAGATTAAAGAAGCATATGAACTGTCACATGTCCCAACTCCATCCTCTAACCCCCCACCAAATGTGTCTCTCCATTTCACTGTCCCCTGGTGTTTGAAATAGTCGGTACTTTTGCATTTATATTTAGTAGGACATACCGGTACTGAATGGAAAAATATGCAATTTTAAATGTTATTGTGTAATAAAATTGTTTTCCTTAATTTTACATTACATTGTAAAATAATATTTTAAAATATTTTTATTTTATCTTTTAAGAGTGTGGGAGAGAGAGTAAAAGAGAGGAGTCAAACATTGATTGGTTCCCTCTTACATACTCCCAACTGGAACCTGGCTGCCAACCCAAGTTTCCAGATCCTAAAACAGCATTCTTTGTCCAGTGGTCTCTTCCTCCTTCTTCACAATCTGGAACAGTTCACTTGACATTTGTGGTCACATCTCTTCCTTTTTCTCATGGAATATAATCAGCTTCTGCCTCCCTAAATTATGCACCCATTATATTAGGACCCACCCAGATTTTCTGGACCATATTTGGATTCCAAAATATAAAAATTAATCAAACATGGCAATGTCCCTTTGCCTTTTAGAATTCACAGGTACCAAGCATAGTTCAGACAACTGAAGCCCAGCTCACTGATCATTGGTTTATGATTCTCATTTTTTCACCAGTGTTTCTATTCTATTTTCTTCTAAGCTTTCCATCACTTTTGGAAAGAGAACCCTTGTTAATGCCCTTTTCTGGTTGATGTAAACAGTTTCTCCATCAGCTCCATGTATTTCAAGCTTCTCCTTATCTCTGAGTCCCAGTGATAGAAAAAGACATTTTCTTGACACTCAGTCTGCTTTGTTTTCTTGATGGTTGGGAAGTCAGAGACTCTCAGGACCAAGAGAACTACCATTACCATCACCAAGTACACTGAGTCCTATCTTCCAAGGTCTGAGTCTGGGTCTTTCTCTAGGGGGTGCACTTGTCTCCAGGCCTTGAATGTCAGTAACACTAGATTCAGATATCTGTTTACACATCATTCAGAAAAGTGGCCTTACATACCCACAGGGCACATCCAGGTTCAGGGGAGCAAGCAGTTGGGGAAAGTGAGAAGCACACAGACTCTGTACCTGGGCTCACTCTTAAGCATGCACCAGGCCAGGCTGGGATTCTGTTTTAGTTATTGAAATGCTATTATGACCACCATACTCAGGACACTCACACTTCCACTGAGGCATGACCCTCTCTGCAGGTCTCCAACAGCAGAGCTCCCTATATAGAAGGAGGACATGCAAATAGGGCCCCTTTGCTCATTAACAGCAGTCCAGCCCTGACTCAGCTCTGGGACAGGAGAGAAGTCTGGGATTCCCAGGTGTTTCCAGTGTCTGGTTGGGACAGAATACAGACCACTCACTATGGGGTTTGGGTTCATCTGGTTTTTCCTTTTCTTTTTCTTTTTTAAAGATTTTATCATTTTTCAAAGAGAGGAGAAGAGAGAGAGGCAGAGAGGGAGAGAAACATCAATGTATGTTTGCCTTTCACATGTCTCCAGCTATGGATCTGGCTGGAGACCTGGCTTTCAACCTGGTTATGTTGCCCTGGCTGGGAATCAAACCAGTGACCTTTGGGTTCGCAGGCCAGCACCTTATTCACTGTGCCACCAGCCAGGGCTTCATCTGGTTTTTTTTTGTTACTATTGTAAGATGTAATTCATATAGAAAGACAGACACTGCATATGTGATTTGATATGACAGAGAAACAGTGGATGAGTGACAGGTTTCTAACATGGACATCTTTGTGTTTTACAGGTGTCCAGTGTGATGTGTAGCTGGTGGAGTCTGGGGGAACTTTGGTGCAGCCTGGAGGGTCTCTGAGACTCTCTATGTGGCTACTGGATTTACTTTCAGTAGCTATGGAATGCACTGGGCCCACCAGGCTCCAGGGAAAGGCCTGGAGTGCATCTCATACATTAGTAGCAGTAGTGGTTACATAATCTAGGCCAGCTGTGAAGGGCCGTTTCACCATCTCCAGAGACAACGACAAAAACACGCTATAACTGCAAATGAACAGCCTGACAGCCAAAGACGCAGCCTTATATTACTGTGCCACAGACATAGTGAGGGGAAGGAAGTCAGCCTGAGTCCAGACAAAAATCTCCCTGCAGGAGGGACTGCAAACACCAGGGGGTGCTCAAGGTCTCAGAACACAAGGACTGTCCTAGGAACAGGTGCAGTGGGAGGTGTGGGCGAGTTTCCTGGGTGGTTTCCTCTTCTTGTCACAGTTTCTCTCATGGTACTTCTCTGGATTATTGAATCCTCAATCACGCTGGAGTCTGAGTTAGAAAAGTGTGTTGTCAAGAAAGATAAAATTCTCACATGGACAAAAACAAGAGACTCAGATATTGCAGTGTCCATTTCCAATGAAACACTAAAGCTCTGTGCCACTTCAGCTGAACCCCGTAGATGCTCTGCTGGACCCAACAGTAAATTCCAGTCCCACACAGGTCAGTGTCTAAGCTGACCACCAGCAGGACACATACATGCTGGATGTCTAGCACTTACACCAATGAACCCATCACGAGAGAAGGAAGAGCCTTAATGGTAACAATCATTGACTCAGCATCATGCTCATAGCATGAAGTTTCAGTGCCACCACACAGAAACTAAGTGAACCAGGGCAGCGCAGTGCATATGCCGAGGATCATCACACACACACACACACACACACACACACACACACACACACACACGAAGGGGACATGGAGCCTTTATCACTCACAAAGTTGAAATATCTGAAAGAATCCGGAAAGACCCTTCAACCAGACACATTATTATAGTAAATCGTAGTTAGGGGTCCCCAGTTACTGAGGTAAGAATCATGGCTTAATAATATGAAACTGAGATTGTCAATGGGATTCTCTCATAAGTCTACAGGAACTTCAGAATGTTCCCAATGAAAATAAAACTTGCGAGCACATCCTGGAATTCACCCATGTCTAATGCCTGTCACAGTCTGCCCCACACTATAAAATTACCCTCCAAGAATTTGGGTTAATTCCTTTTTCTTTGTGCATTTCCAGTTTCCATAATAGTGTCTAGCCTACAGCAGAGTGGTCAGGCATGAATACAATTTGTGATGTGATGGCTTCATATTTCCAGTATCCACCTGGTGCCACACACACTATAACAATATTATTGACTTCAGTCCTTTGCTGGGTTTTACATTTTTTGTTTACTCAGTTACTGCCAACTTTTATTTCTTAATCCTTTTACTTTTTTTTTTTTCACCCATGCTCCCAACTACCCTCCCACCATTAAAAAGTTGGTGTGTTCTACAACTTTCTGTCTGTTTTTCTGCTTGTTTAATTGTTTCTTTATATTTCAAGCCTAATTGTCATCATATGGTACTTGTATTACTCTGTGTGATTTATTTCATTCAACATAGTAACCTCTAGATCCATACACATTGTTCCAGATGGTAAAATATAATATTTTAGATTTTATTTAATTATTTTTAGATAAGAGGAAAGGAAGAGAGACAGAGAGGGAAATAAACATCAATGTATGGTTATCTTTCACCTGCCTCCAGCTATGGACCTGGCTGGAATTTTGGCTTGCAACCTGGTTATGTGCACTGGCTGGGAACCAAACCAGCAACTTTTGGGTTTGCAGGCCAGCACCTTATCCACTGTGTCACCCACCAGGGAAAAATATCATTTTTTTATAGGTTAGCAGAAGTGATGGGTTTATTTTCAAATCATGCCTTTTATATTACTGACTAGATTATATGAGCTTATTGCTGAGGAAAGAGATATGAGGCAATTTGAACTTGCTACACAAGGAGAAAAATCACAACATAAAGAACTAAAATTCTGGAGATGTTGGTTCCGGCTTTGCTTCATTTCACCATCATGTACCTTGGGGGATCTCTTCCCAGTTCTGGTCACTGATCCATGCAGGGCAGATGAGGACCATCATAGGTGGATTTGGTGACAGCATTCCTGAGGGCCAAGTGCAGACATGAAAATGGATGATAGAGGGAGGAGAGGAGCTTCTGAAATTTATTTCTTTTTAAACAAGTGTGAAACTGCCTCTAGCATTTCTGATAAGAACTATGTCACTCAGATGCTGATGGTAAAAATAAAGTTGAACTGCCATGACTGACCAGTTTTATACAAAGTTAGATCCACCTATCCCAGGAAAAGGAACTATATTTGTGTGATATATGCACTCTGTAATCAATGGATGACAGCTGCCTGGGCTTTATGATCGGATTTCCTCATTCCCAGGTGGGAAGTAGCACTTTGTGCAGACTGATTATTCCCCCTCATTATCAGCAGAGTCCTTAGGGGTGGATGGCTCCACACTGGAAAGCAAACACCTCCAGGCTCCTGTGAATGCACAGTGTTTGTGACCAGGTCTGATGATGTCCTGACAGTAGGTGTCACCTCCTAATGCCTCTGCATTTGGTTCTCCTACAGGTGCAGCAATCCAGAACAGCCAACATTCTTCTAGTCCCCCATCTCCTGCAATTGCTTTTCATCACACCCAGGCCCCAAGCACCTCTCCATGCTGCTGGAAATGAAATAAGAAATACAAAGTTTAATCTCAACCATGTTGCAGTGTATAGTAATGTGTTCTCTTTTAAGGTTTATTACCCAGTTTGAGTACACAGCACCATATTTATCCAATCATTCATTGATGGATGTTAGTTGCTGTTGTTGTTTTTTAATAAATTTACTACAGTGAATTACATTGTAATAAAGAAGTCAGTGTAAGCACTTCTTCCAAGTCATAGTTTTTATTATTTGAATGAGCATCTGTAACTTTCATGACTAGACTACATGGAATTTCAATTTTTTTTTTTTTTTTTTTTTGGAGGCTGAGCCCATGATGGTGTTTTACTTGCAAGAGGTTTTAATCAGAATATGTTGTAAATGAGGGAAATAAACCTCTGTATAGACCTGGGCTCAACTCCAAATACTACAGTGAAGGTGAGCATTTGCAACCAAAGAAAAGACTGAGAAACCAGTGGATGGAAATTACTAAAAGGATACTTCAAGGGAATAGCAATTCTTGCTGAAGCAACTTGAAAAGTTTCTGGCTAAAATCAGACCAACTTCACCAGATGTCATGATGGGGGCTTGTATTCTCTCTAACCAGAATTCTTACTGAAAGTGGGAAATACAATAAGGTGCAACAAGGATGGACACTAAAACCCAAAGCCAAATTGGTGAGACGAAGGTTAGAGGATTTTCATTGAGATTTAGTCAAGCAGACAGTCATTGTCCGAGCCACTTGAGTTAGTATCTTTAGGTACTCTAAAAATATCTAACCAGGAGTTTATGGGCACAATGAGACATTCATTAAGTACTGACTGTTTTGTTCCTTTTTTCTTTGATGTATTAGTGCTACATATGTTTACTTCAAATTAAATGGATTCTGATTATAACTCATTACTGACAGGTAAATTGGAAGAGAAATCCCTATTATCTGTGTCAATGAATATGAAAAGTAATTTGTTATGGTAAGTTATATATTTTAAATATGGCCAATTAAAAACATTTATTTTGGTTATGTCTGATTGTAAAAGAAGCATTCCATATAAAATATTGTGTATGTGTATAAAATGGTCAAAGTACAGGAATATAAAATAGAAATGATAATTTCATTCTTATTACCTTCTTATCCTAAGTGGGTGAGGGCCCCTTTCTCCCACATGCTCACCAGCAATTGGTCTGCTTCACTTTCATTCTGTGTCCTTTTATAATAGTCATCCTGCCAGCAGGAGGTCATTTCCTACTGGGTCTTTTGTTCTGAGTTTCTGATGACTAGACTAGGGCTTTGCTATAAGCCTGTTGAAAGTGCTGTTCATCTCTAAGTCAGTGTTGCCATTTTCTTCATTTGCTTCTTTCTTTCAGTTTTCTTCACTTACTTGCACTTACATTTATGGTCCTGGAAGCTGCCTACCTCTTTTTATTAGCATCTAATAATTAATTAACCTGTTTTACTTTAAGAATGTTTTATTGATTATGTAATTAATTTTTCTCTTAATTTTTCTCCTTTGCCCCATTGCCTGTTATCCCCTTTGCCCTCCCTCTATCCCTCCCCAACCCTTCACTTCATTCCAAGAGTCATGCATATAAATTCTTAGGCTAATCCATTTACTTTACTATTCTTAATGTTCCCCTATCTATTTTGTACCTACCATTTATGCTTCTTGATGCCTAAATCATTTCCCCTATTCTCCCCCTTCCATTTCCCATCTGATAATCCTTCATATGATCTCCATAGTTATGCTTCTCTTCCTTAGTCTGTTTTTTTAGATCCATTCATTGATAGTTGTGACTTTGTCATCATTTTATTGCTCATAGTTTTTATCTTTTTCTTAAGTGTGTCTCTTTAATATTTCATATAAGAATGGCTTGGTGATGATGAATCCCTTTAGCTTTATTTTGTTTGGGACATACTTTATCTGCATTTCCTGTCAAAATGAGAGCCTTGCTGGATAAAGGAATCTTGGTAGTAGGTCCATCATTTCATCACTTTGTATATTTCCTTCCAGTCCCTTCTTGCCTGCATAGTTTCTATTGAGAAATCAGCTGCCAGTCTTATAGGCACTTCTCCATAGGTAACTTTCTTCTCTTTCCTTGCTGCTTTTAAGATTCTCTCTTTATCTTTATCCTTTAGCATTTTAATTATGATATGTCTTGGTGTGGTCTTCTTTGGGTCTAGCTTGTTAGAAACTCTATGTGCTTCCTGGATTTGTATGTTTATTTTCTTCACCAAATAAGGGAAGTTTACCATTGTTATTTTTTTTTTCAACTAAGTTTTCAATTTCTCGTTCTTCCTCTACTCCTTTTGACAGGCTTGTGATTCAAATTCAAGATTTCCCCAGAGGTTCGTAAGCCTGTCTTTCTTTTTTAAATTCTTTTTTCTTTATTTTATATTGGTTGACTATTTATTCCTTATGTTCCAAATTGTTGATTTGAACCCTGGCTTTCTTCCCCCCCCTATTGGTCTATTGTGGATTTTTCTTCATTTCACTTAATATAGCCTCAACCTTTTCTCTTATGCATTTGTGTATTTAATTACTTATGTAAGCATTGTGATCAACACTGTTTTGACCTTTGCATCTGTTAGGTCAGCTATCTTCTTCCTCCTCAGTTAGTTCTTTTTCTTTAGCCTTGAGTTGTTCCCTCTTTTATCCCATGCTTCTTTGTCTCCTCAACTTGACAACCTCCTGTGTTTGCCTCTGTGTATTAGGCAACTATCATACCTGTTCCATTCATTAGTGTTGAGCAACTAGTTTCACAGCCTTGTGGCACTATTCATGGAGGGTGGGTCAGAAAGAGAACAATGACACTTGAACAGCACTGGCCCCTTTTCTAGTTACTTACCACAGTACCTATATGTGTTTTGCCCCCCTCTAGATGGTTCCCTGATTATGGTTCCTAGAGTGGGTGGGTTTGTGGAAGTTCTAAGGCTGTGGGGCACTTGCAAACAAACATACTCTCCTGAGCACTGGCAGTTTCTTCTGCTGCTCCAACCCCGCTCTGGTTTACAGAGACAGAACCAATGCAGGTTCAATTTCCCAATGCTGGGACTATGAGCTTTTGATCTGGTCTTGGACTAGCATCTATTCACATGTGTCCCTCCTGGGTTTTATAATGTGTCACTGCTTATTTGGCCAACCATCTGCAGCCACTGCCTGTCCACCACCACCACACCATGTCCTCTCTGGCTGGCTCACTGTCTTCATCGCTGCTGCCTGACTGGATGAGCATTACTTCTTTATACTTAGTTTTTTGGAATTCCATGATGATTGATTTTCTGGTAGTTGTGGTTACATTTTACCTTGAGATAAATATAATCCTTCTTATGGTTGTGCAAAGAGACAAAGTGTGTCTCCCTATGCCTCCATCTTGCCAGAAGTTTCCTTTTTCTTTTTTCACTTTTTGTATATTTATTGTGTATTCATGATACTAGTCCTCTACCAAATATGTATTTTGAATGCATATTCTCTGATTGTGTAGTCTGTCTTTAAACCTCCCATCAGGGTTGTTATTCTTTCAGTTATAATGACATATGTCCTAGGCCCTAGTGCAGGTGACACCTGTGTCATGGGTGAGTTTGGCAAACTGCTGATCACAGGATACCTCTAACTAATCACATATATATCTATATTTTCATAGCTGATTGTGTGGTTCAAATGGCTGCAGAATACATTGTTAGACAACCCCATAAGTGGCTTCAGCAAATGACTGTTCACAAACAGGCCAGAGGGCTGGCCATTACCCAGTGTTCCCTGTGGCCACAGCCCAGATATAGAATCAATGTCTGTGATCCCAGCATTATAGAATAAACCTATAGGAGTATTGAGAGATTAATCCACATTTGGAACCACTTTTATTAGAACATTGATAAATAGGAAATGTCATGAGCTAATGGTTGCATTTAACAAACTAAAGAATGTTAGGGAAAGTATGTTTCCAATGAGTATAATTCTTAATACACATTTGATAGGAAAATTTGTGTTTTGATAAATTTGCTCAGACTCTAACACCATTAGACAAGTTGCTGGTTCTGTTAAGGATCTGCCATAGAAAGGTAAATCTCAAGTGAACCAGAGCTGTTTCCATCTCTGTCATGAGTTTCATTCTGTACAACCTCCTCAGATTTTCTGTCCTCAGTGACCACTTTCAACTTTTGCAATAATGCCTTCTGTTAACTTTTACAGAAAACTATGATCCGTATCTTTATTATAAACTTTTCACAGTTTCTTCAATTTGACTATATTTAATGTTATATTTTCTAAGAATATAACTATTGGTTTGGCTTAAAAAGTTCATTCATTATTTAAGTAAAACTAAAACACATTTTCATTTTCACATAACTTTGCTACACAATTAATTAATTGTTTTATTCCAACACTTTCTGCCATCATTCAGGATAATTCATAATTCCATTTTTCCAAAATATTTTTGTGCTAAGAACTGTTCCAGCTGTCTTTTGCAGTCTTCTATGTACTTGAAATATTTTTTCTATTAATAGACTTTTGTGGAGGCTAGAATAAATGGAAACATAAAACTGCAAGGCTTGGCAAATTGGCCAATGAATGAGAGCTTTCCAGCTAAGCTTTAACAATTATTGGCTGGTCATCAAAGAAAAAGGCATAATTACATTATTCTGACGGAAGACAGCATGTTTTCTATTGACTAATTTGGTACACTTTTCTTCAAGTGCTACTTCCAATTGGTCTAATGTGGATTAGTACTTGTTGCAAGTACTGATTCCTTTCAATCTGGCCATATATACAACATCACCTTCTTTACATGAAGACTGGGCTTTAGTGTGGTTGGTGGTGGCTCAATTAATTTGCCCCACATACTCATCCATTCTGCATTATTGTAAACAATCCACCTTTCATTATTTATCACAATTTGTTTTTTTTAAATAATTTTTAGTACATTTAAGTAGATAATCACATGCAGAAATATGGTCAAGTTTTTTCTCACTTATGTGGAATCCCACAACAAAGTGATTAATATCACCAAGAAAATACAAATAATTTTTAGCCCTTAATTTGTATAATTTGAATATTCCAGCTGTCTTCCATCAGTTATAAAGTTAATTTTTCTCAATGAAAGTCTGTTTGATCACTATCAACTTCCATTGGTCTACCCAACTGTGGAAAATCATCCAGTGAGAGATTTCTAACATGAAATTTCAGAAACCACATTTGACAGATTTGATCACTCACAGAACATTTTCCGTACACTGCACACTTTTTTGTGTGTGCTTCAGTTGCATTTTAATATTTCTTGAAATAATAAGATATTGTATGCAATTTTAATTATCTTGCATCATCAACATTAAAATGGCTACATCAATTTTCACAAATTTTGATAAGATTTTTAAAAGTACAGTGATATAACTATCATAATGCAATCTAACAAAATTGTTTCAACTGAAGTCCAATTCAATTAAACACAACTACAGCTATCCCATATAAAGAGATAAACAAACTTTTTTTGGAAACACTGACCATCAGTGTTCCCATTGATTAAGTAATTAAGTAATTATCATCTTATGTAATTAACATGGTAAAGTACAACTCAAATGTATTAATATTAGAGAGAGTCTGCTGCCTCAAGCAAAGGAAGTCTTCTGCTGGGTCAAAGTTCAGAGGTTATCAGAGTCCAGGGTTCAAATTTGTCCTTCCTATACTGCTCCAGTGTTTCCTGAGCTAACTCTGTTTATATAAAGGCTTCCCTGAGACTGGGCTGTGCAGGTTTCCTCTGAGCACCTGAGCTGGCACAGAATAGGTACAATATGCATTTGTCACTGTGGCCACATCCACCTGTCATTGCAAGGTGAGTCCACACATTCAGGCCCAGTCCACCATGAAGAGGCATAAGTTGCTCCTTGCCAGAATTGACCCTATTTACACATGGCTGTGATTTTGCTATTGGACAGTTTCTGTTACAAGAAGTTTCTAAGATGCTGGTGCCTGATTCCCTGATACGAGGTCTTCCAAGACCAGTAACCTTAGTCATCTCAGAAAGATGAGAGCTGCAAAATGGGAACAAACATGTGAGGCACAGTTGTCTTGAGTCATTAGATATTCTGGGAGTAGACAGGAGAGTAGAAACATAAAAGAGAGCTTACAGGCTCTGAACTTGGTCCTTCATGTGTTTTAACCAGTTGACTCAAGACATTAACTTCAAGAAGTTATATAAACCTAAGTCCATGGTGTATACAGGATCCCCCCAGGATGCTCTCTGTGCCCCAATGCAGTGCGCATTACAGTGAACCAGCACATGGTTTGGAACAGGGTATTAAGCAGAAAAAATCTGCAAAGACAGTGTGGAGGCCATTTACATGATGTTTATTTTATCTCTCTAGTAATAACCTGAAATGGATAAGAGGTTCTGGTTCTCAGAAAGAGATTTTTCAAAAAAAAAAAAAAAAAAAAAGGCACACTTAGGGATTAATTATATTGAGTCTGTGGTCACTGCCTTATCCATGGCAGCCCATACAGGTTTGGACCAGCTGTAGAAGAAAAAGCTTCTGTGTAGGTGGTGGCTTTTCACTCTATTCCACTTCGTGGACAAGCTTGAATCTTCCAGAAGGGACAGAGATGGGTTAGTCTGGCCAGGGCAGAGTGCAATCCTTTCTCTAATCACTTTCAACTTGGAAGAGAAAAATTGCATCATTTAAGTGCTTGATGGAGGCCTACTGATCAAGACCTAGAGCACTCGGAAGTGCTATCACACAGCAACCTACTTACCGCAGCTTGGGACATACTTAGGGTATCTAGAGTGTGCATGGAATGGGGCAATGCTGGATTTCAAGTCTGATTACAGGGCCAGTTGAAGCACTGACAGTTACTTGGCCTTCTAACACTCTGTGATGTCCATGTTCATCAGGGCCAGAGTTTTCCTAAGACCTTGAAAACAGTAGGGACAGAAAATAAACTGAGTGGATCTATGTCCTTTGTCCTGAAAACAATATGCCCATCAGCTACCATTTTCTGATGATTCCAGGTGAACCTGGATCACCATAGCTGATTGTGGCCCTTGTAACAGGCCATGTACAAATTTCTCCATTGTTGCAAAGACTCTGAGTCTACAAGTGTATAAAGCTGTGCAGTGTAGGTCACACTAGATTAAAACACCCATTTGTGCCCTCATCACAGAAAAGGGGTCCTGCAACCTTTGGAATGTGTCCCACTCTGCTGTGGACCAGGTTCAGAGGAGCAGTGGGAGATGGTGTGGAGGACCAGGCATAGTGAAGGCTCAGTGTCACCATATGCGCCCTCTTGACATGGCCCAGGCCTGCTCAGAATTCTGTGCTTAATTACTGAAATACTATCATACCAAACTTCCCTTGGACACTCACACATACAGTGAGGCAAGAACCTCTCTGCAGATCTCCAAACCAAGAGCTCCTTATATAGTAGGAGGCCTTGCAAGTAGGGCCTCTCTTATTAAAAGTAGGCCATCCCTGACCCTGCAGCTCTGGGACAGGAGCTCAGCCTGAGATTCCCAGGTGTTCCCAGTGCCTGGTCAGGAAAGAACACAGACCACTCACCATGGATTTTGGGCTTAGCTGGGTTTTCCTTGTTGCAATTTTAAGAAGTAATTCATGGAGAATGAGAGACACTGAGTATGTGAGTGGATATGACTGAGAGGGACAGTGAACAGATAATAGTTTCTGACTGCAACATCCTATGTTTAGGGGTGTCTAGTGTGAGGTCCAGCTGGTGGAGTTTGGGGAGTCTTGGTGTAGACTGGGGTCCTCTCAGACTCTCTTGCACAATTTCTGGATTCATATTGAGTGACTATGGAATGAACTGGTTTCACCAGGTGCCAGGGAAGTGGCTGGAGTGGTTCTCATACATTAATAGTAATAGTGGTAGCACAATCTATGCCAAATCTGTGAAGGGCCAATTCACCATCTACAGAGACAATTCCAAGAACATGCTGTACCTGTAAATGAACAGTATGAAATGGAAGACATGGCTGTGTATTACTGCATAGCACAGACAGTGGGGGAAGTCACCCTGAACCCAGGCACAAACTTTCCTGCTTGAGGGGATTCAGTCATCAGAGTGGTCAGTCTCTGAGCCAAAGGATCATTCCAGTAGCAGGAGCATTTGAAGGTTTGAGCTTGTTTTCTGTGTGGTTTCTTCCTCTTGTAACAGTTTCCCTTAGGTAACTTCTCTGGATTACTGAATCTGAACTCATTCTGAAGCCTCTAAGTAGGAAATATGTGATGTCAAGAAAGATATTATTATGTGGACAAAAAACAGAGAATTATTTGACACTTCTGTGTCCACTTCCAGTGAACTATTAAGCTTCCTATGCCATATTAGCTGGATCAGATAGAGGCTCTCTGGACCCAACAGTGCATCCCAACCCCACACTGCCCAGTGTCTACCCTGGTGATTAATAGGGCACATGCATGCTGGACAGCAGACACTTTGGCCAATGGAACAAACACCAGAGGAGAAAGATCCTTGGTGATGACTATCACAGACATGACATCATGTTCACAGCACCAAGTGTAGGTGCCACCACACACAGGCAGAGGAACCCAGAACAGCTTGGTGTGGATGTGCAAGCTGATGATAAAAATATAATCCAAGGTGTCATAAATTGTTATCACACATATTTGAAAACTCTGGGAGGAACGGGAAAGGCTCGTCAGCAAGTCAGATGTGCTTTGATAGAACCAGGAAAGAAGAATGGCTCAGGAATTTTATTTTATTTTATTCATATGACTGTCAAAAGGAATTCTGCTACAGCCATTGTGTGGTTTCAATCTTCCAACGGTCACTAATGTGCAGATTCAGCCTCACTTACCAGATATTCCATGTGGGGCTGATGGAGAAGAGAATGGAAGAAGCCATCAGTTTTGAGCAGTCACAATAAAATGAAAAAGACTATGACTCCCTATTCCATGTATAAACCATAACACATGAGCATAAATCAGATCAAGGTTATTAAGTGGGGACAATTATGACTGAGCAAATGATAATGATTTGATGATCATAATAATGATGATAATGATGATGATTGATGATGATAGTGATTATTATAATGACATTGTACTAAGTAAGGAGTGTTGATGCAATGAGACTATGGCTCTTCATACAGTGACAACCCACCAGGTCTCCCACAGTCAGAGGTTTATTCTCCTCCACATAAGTGTCAGTCTTTGTGTGAGCAGATGAGTAATGAGTCCCAAGCTGTCCACCTACTACTCCCTTGTAGTATTGTTTGAAGTCTGGTATTGTGATTCCTCCTACATTGTTCTTCTTTATCAAGATTGCTGTGGCCATTCATGGGCGTTTGTTTGTTTGTTTGTTTGTTTGTTTTGTTTTTATTTTATTGTCGTTGTATTACATCCATCCCCTTTTTGCTCCCCTCTGTCCCACTCCCCACCCACCCATTCCACCCAAAGTCAATACCACCTGTTGTCCATGTCCATGGTTCCTTTATATTAGGTTCTTGTCTAAGTTGCTCCCCTTCTTTGCCTCTGCCTCCACCCTCCCCACAACCCCGTTCCCCTTGACCACTGAAGGCCTATTCCTTGTATTCATATACTTGGTTCTGTTTTGCTTGTTGTTAGTTTTACTCATTATTGTCCCGCAATGGATGAAATCATATGATATTTCTCCTTCACTGACTGGCTAATTTCACTAAGCATAACACTCTCCAGTTCCATCCATGTTATTGCAAAGGGTACAAGTTCCTTCTTTCTTTCTGCTATATAGAATTCCATTGTGTAAATGTACCAAAGTTTTTTGATCCAATTATCCACTGATGGGCACTTAGGCTGTTTCCAGGAGTTGGCTATTGTAAATAGTGCCACTATGAACATAGGTGTGCATAGGTTCTTGTGAATTGGTGTTTCAGGATTCTTTGGGTATAGTCCAAGTAGTGGAATTGCTGGATCAAAAGGCAGTTCCATTTTTAGTTTTTTAAGGAAACCCCATATTGTTTTCCACAGTGGCTGCACCAGCCTACATTCCCACCAACAGTGTATGAGGGTTCCCTTTGCCCCACATCCTCGCCAACACTTGTTGTTTGTTGATTTGCTGATAATTGCCATTCTGACAGGTGTGAGGTGGTATCTTAATGCAGTTTTAAATTGCATCTCTCTGATGACTAGTGACGTTGAGCATTCTTTCAAATGCCTCTGGCCCTTGGTATATCTTCCTCAGTGAGTTGTCTGTTCAGGTCCCTTGCCCATTTTTGAATTGGGCTGTCTGTCTCCCTGGTGTTGAGTCACATTAGTTCTTTATATATTTTGGAGATCAGACCCTTGTCTGAGGTATCATTGGCAATTATGTTTTCCCATACAGTTGGTTGCCTTTGAATTTTGCTGATATTTTCTTGAGCTGAACAGAAACTTTTCAATTTGATATAGTCCCATTTGTTGATTTGTTCTTTTATTTCCTTTGTCATGGGTGTTTTTGGCTCCATATAAATGTTCAAAGTATTTTTTTTTCTATTTCTGTGAAGTCTGTCATGGGTATTTTAATTGGGATTGCATTGAATTTGTAGATTGCTTTGGGCAGTATGGACATTTTAATGATGTTCATTCTTCCCATCCATGAACAAGGTATATACTTCCATTTATTTGTATCTTCCTTGATTTATTTCTTCATTGTTCTGTAGTTTTCTGAGTATTGGTCTTTTACCTCCTTAGTTAAGTTGATTCCTAGGTACTTTATCTTTCTTGTTGTTATGGTAAATAGGATTTGTTTTTTTCACTTCTATTTCTGTTGTTTCATTATTGGTATACAAAAAATGCTTTTGGTTTCTGGATATTGATTTTATACCCAGCTATTTTGCTAAATTTGCCTATTAGGTTGAGTAAGTTTTTGGTGGAGCCCATCGGGTTTGGTATGTACACATACCATCATATCATCTGCAAATAAGGACAGTTTGACCTCTTCCTTTCCAATTTGGATACCGTTGATTCCTTTTTCTTCTCTGATGGCTATAGCTAAAACTTCCAAGACAATGTTGAATAGTGGTGGAGAAAGTGGACAGCCTTGTCTCGTTCCTTATCTTAGGGGGAAATCCTTCATTTTTTGTCTGTTAAGTATGATGTTGGCTTCAGGTTTCTCATAGATGGACATTATGTTGTTGAGTTATGCTCCCTCTATTCCCATTTTGCTGATTTTTTTTTTATCATAAATGGTTGCTGCACTTTATCAAATACTTTTTCAGCATCTATTGATATGATCATATGGTTTTTATCTTTCAATTTGTTGATGAGGTGTATTAAATTTATTGATTTGCGAGTTTTGTACCATCCTTGCATCCCTCGGATAAAGCCCACTTGATCATGGTGTATGATATTTGTAATATATTTCTGAATCTGACTGGCCAATATTTTGTTGAGAATTTTAGCATGTTCATCAGAGATATTGGCCTGTAGCTTTCTTTCTTAGTTGGATCTTGCCCTGGTTTTGGGATTAAAATAATATTGGCCTCATAGAAAGAGTTTGGGAGTCTTCCCTCTTCCTGTATTTTCTGGTATATTTTTTGAGGAGGATAGGAGTTAGTGCTTCTTTAGATGCTTAGTAAAATTCACCTATGTAGCCATTTGGTTCAGGGCTTTTGTGCTTTGGGAGATTTTGGATTACTTCTTTAATTTCACTAGTTGTTATTGGCCTGTTCAGGCTTTCTGCTTCTTCTGGGTTCAGTTTTGGTAGATTATACCTTTCCAGAAATGTGTCCATTTCATCCAGGTTGTCACATTTTTTGTCATATGGTTGTTTGTAGTAATTTCTTACAACCTTTTGTATTTCTGAGGTATCAGTTGTGATTTCCCCTCTTTCAGTCCTGATTCTGTTTATTTGGGTCCTCTCTCTCTTTTTCTTGATGAATCTGGATAAGGGCTTGTTAGTTTTCTTTATTTTTTCAAGGAACCAGCTTCTGGACCTGTTGATTCTTCAAATTGTAGTTTGAATCTCTGAGTTATCTAATTCTGCTCTGATCTTTATGATTTCCTTCCTTCTACTTGCTCTGGGGTTTGTTTGTTGTTGCTCCTCTAGTTCTTGCAGCTTTATGGTTAGGTTGTTTTTATAAACTTCTTGTGACCATTTTAGGTAGGCCTGTATTGCTATGAATTTCCCTCTGAGCACTGCCTTTGCTGAATCCCATAGGTTTTGCCTGTCGTGTGTTCATTGTTATTTGTTTCTAGAATCTTTTTGATTTCATTTTTGATCTCATTGTTAACCCATTCATTACTTCAAAGCATGTTATTCAGTCTCCATAAGTTAGAGTATTTCTATTTTCCCCCCCTTGAAATTGGTTTCTAGTTTCAAGCCATTGTGATCTGAGAAGATGCTTGGTATGATTTCAATTCTCCTGTACTTGTGGAGGCTTGTCTTGTGACTTACTGTGTGTTTACCTTAGGAAATGATCCATGTGCCTTTGAAAAGAATGTGTATTTTGCTTCTTTGGGGTAAAATACTCTGTATACATGATTTAGATACATTTCCTCTAGAGTTTTGTTCAATGCTGCAACATCTTTAGAGGTTTTTCATTTGGAAGATCTGTCCATTTTTGGTAGTGGGGTATTAAAATCCCCCACTATTAGTGTGTTGCTGTCTATATCGTTTTTTAATTCCTCCAAAATTTTCTGTATATATGGTGGAGCTCCTGCATTGGGTGTGTGTATGTTAACCAGTTATTTCTTCTTGATGGATTGTTCCCTTAAGTTTTATGAAATGTCATTTTTTATCTCTTTTTTTGGCCTTCATTGTAAAATCTATTTTGTCTGAAATAAGTATTGCTACTCCACCTTATTTTTTCCGTGTCCATTTGATTGATATATAGTTTTTCATCCCTTCACTCTCAATCTATGTCAATATTTTGTTCTGAGGTGTGTCTCTTGAAGACAGCATATATGTGGGTCATATTTTCTTATCCATTTGGCTACCCTATGTCTTTTGATTGGTGCATTTAATCCATATTCATTTAAGGTTATTATTGATTGATACTTTTTCATTGCCATTTTCTCCCTTTGTATCTGTATTCCTCTTTGGGTTTCTCTGTTTCTTCATTTTATTTATTTATTTATTTATTTATTTTTAAAGCAGACCCTTTAGCATTTCTTGCAATGTTGGTTTGGTAGAGATGTATCCTTTTAGTCTTGTTTTATCTGGGAACTCCTCATTTCTCCTTCCATCTTGAATGAGAGCTTTGCTGGGTAGAGTATTCTTGGTTGCAGACCTTTTTTCATCATTACTCGAAATACTTTTAGCCATTCCCTTCTGGCTTGTATTGTTTCTGTTGAATAATCATTTGATAGCCTTATTGGAGACCACTTACATGTTATTTGTCATTTCTCTTTGATGCTTTTAGGATTCTCTCTTTGTTTTTGAAATTTGCCATTTTAATAATAATGTGACTTGGAGTTGGTCTGTTTGGGTTGATCTTGATTGGGATCCTCTGTGCTTTCTGAACTTGATTAATGTTTTCACTCCTCATGTTAGGGAAACTTTCTATCATTACTTTTTGAATAGGTTTTCCATTTGTTGTTTCTCTTCTTCTTCTGGTATCCCTGTAGTATGGAAGTATTATGTTTCATGTTGTCCTGAAGCTCTCTTGAACCCTCTTCAATCTTGTTCAGCATTTTTTAATTCTCTTGTACTGTCTTGGAGTATTTGTCTACATTGTCCTCCAGCTTGGTGATCTGATCCTCTGCTTCCTCTATTCTACTGTTGATTCCTTCTACTGTATTCTTCAATTCAGAAAATGAGCTCTTCATTTCCTCCTGGCTCTTACTGCTGGTTTCTACGTCTTTTTTGATGCTGTTGTAGCTCAGTAAGTTCCTTGTAACTTCCTTGGAGTTGTTTATAGTTTTATTTGAGCTGGCTGAGATCATTGAACTTCTCTGTCATAATTCTTTTTAATTCCTTATCTGATATATTGTGTGCCTATGTTTCATTTGGTCATCTTTCTGGGGATTCTTCCTTTCCTTTTGGTAATGGACTGATTCTTTTTTTCCCCATTTTGGGTGTGTCTTGTTTCTTCTCCCCAACCCCGGATTAATCTGCTTTGCTTCCTTGTCTTTGTTGAGTACCCTTTTGTGTTATGAGATTTGCGGAGTTCAGTATTGCAGTCTCCTAGATTTTCTCCACTTATTCCTCTTGGTGTGGCCTTTATTTGGGCTGTCTGGTTGTATTCTGGATTGGTTTTGTATGTTGCTCCTTTCCTTACAGTTGGCTGATTGTGAGACACTCTTTTTATCCTTTCTCATACTTATTATTATTATTTTTTTTTAGCTGCTCCTAAAGCAGAACCACCAGTCCAGGCAAAATAATCATACCTTCAGTGATATTGTTCTCTTTTACTTCCCCTTTTGACTGCCTATAAATGTAACTATATACCCAAACCCTCCAAGGTAACCCTGTTCTTATTCACACCCTCAGCTGCAATTGAGTCAGTCTTGATAGGGATGTAGATATATTAAGACTGTTGTACAAGGGGGAAAATGATTAAATTGACTATAGTATAGGTATTTTTGAAGTGTGCTGAGGAGTAGCAAAGATAGCAGGGATATGAGAGAGATAACCAACTTTTCTATTCCATAGAAATGAGGAGAGTGAGAATCAGAAAGCCTCAAGTAGGAGTGAACAGTGTAAGCCTATGTTTATAGTTGCAGTCTATGCCTTCTTGTTTATCCTTAGTGATCCCTGATTGGTCCAGGTGGATCCAGGATCTGCGGGCTTTTAGAAGAAAAAAGGAAGATAATAATAAGAAGAAAAAAATGTTTAGGTGGCTGTTCACCCTTAATGATCCCTGGTTGGTCCGGATGAAGTCAGGACCTGTGGGCATAGCAGAGAAAAGAAAAAGAAAAAAAAAAAGAAAAAAAAAAAAAAGAAAAGAAAAAGGAAAAATAAAAATAAAACAATAATAATAAATAAAGGGTTTAGGTGGCTGCTCACCCTTTATGATCTCTGATTGGTCCAGGTGGAGCCAGGGCCTGTGGGCTGTTAGCAGGAAAAAGAAAAAAAAGAAAGAAAGAAAGAAAGAAAGAAAAGAATAAAAAATGGGTTTGGGTGGCTGGGCAGAGGAGAAATACTTAGGTTGAGGACTGGGAATGCTTTGTAGCCAGAGAGTGAATAGACTTTAAATCAAGAGTATGGGGAGGGTCTTGGGCATTTAGGTGGATTGAGATAGGGGAGGATTTAAAATATGTGAGTTGTGATACACTATGGATTAAACAGTATTCACTTTAAATTCACTAATTGTAAGGCTTGGAAGTAACTTTTGAGAAGGATATGTTAGGGATTAATAGTTCATGTAGCTCTCGGTGAAACTCAGGTGCTTGAGATTAGCAGCAATCCAATTTCCTGAGTCTGCCTCTTTTTCTTGGTCAGGCCTCTGCAGTCTGCAGTCTGCAGTCTGCAGTCTAGCTGGTCTTGGAGTGGCAGGGCCTATGGTTGTCACAGTCAGGGTTGATTCTGGGTGTCAGCCCCCAGGTAGGCTGGGCCTCCAGTAGCCTAGCTTGGTTTCAGGGCTGCCGGTGTTCTGGGGCACTCCCTTTTCTTTTGTTTGAAGTCCAGCAGGGTGCTTCTGTGATGTCTATAGCTGCTTCTCCCCCCCTCCAGCTCCTGGAGGAGGTTCCTGCCTGAGATGGGCACCTGCAGGGCAGCCTGCAACCTCGCTGGCTCCTGTGATGACTGACCCTGACCACACAGCTCTCAGAGGAGGCAGCCCATGTCTGCCAACAGTGCTCAGGGTCCCCCAACAGTGTTCAGGGTCCGCCAACAGTGCCCAGGGTCTGCCAAGACTGCCTGGCTCCCCCGGGCGAGGGCCAATGCTCCAAGCAGACCAGGTCTGCGAGGAGTCTTTTATGCTGCCTCTGTAATGCACCCCCAGCTTACCAGAGCATCTGCAGTGCAGCCTTTGTCACTGGCACTGGGTGGGTCAGTTGCCCGAGCTATAAGTTCCTTGCTTGCAGTTTGGGGTTTCTGTGGAAGCCTGGGGGCTGCTGTGGGTGTGTGGGCCTGGGCCTCCCCGCTTGGAGGGGCTTGAAACTGCTCTTTCCCTGGTGGCACAGTGGCACCATTTTCTTTTTCAGCCCTCTCACCGCCCGGCTGGTGCACATCCCCACTTCCCCGCTCCTTCTCCCCTCAGAATTCTTCTCCTCTGCCTCCAGCCCAGTGAGGAGCTTCCTCTATCTGTTGCCAGACCAAGGCTTTTACATAGTCCCTTCCCTGCAGGAGTTCAATTCCTCATTCCCTCCGGCATTTGCCCTCACTGCCCACACTTCACTGCTCAGATTTCTAGTCACCAGGGAGCCTGGAGCTGGCTTCAGTTAAAGACGCCTCTCTGGGTAGAGCCACCCAGAGCTGACCTCGGCCTGCCGGCCAGTTTGAAACTATCTCACCTGCTCTCCTGTAGGTCTCTACAGCCTCTGGGCTGTGCACCCCTGAATCCAGATGCTTACCACTCCAATTCTCAGGGACCTGCAGACCTCTCTTGCTCCCTATCCTATCCTCCAGCTACTCTGGTACTGGAGAACACTATCAGCATTGCTCTCTACTCTTTCGCCATCTTTGATCCCCCAAAGTTTATCTTTTTTAATATGCACTTAAATACCTCATGAGATTAAAATAGTGTGATCCAATTATGTAAGTCAGCTTTAATTATTTATATTTAACTTAAAAAAATATTTTCTCTATTTTTAGATGGAGGGGAATGGGAAGAAAAGAGAGGGAGATAAACATTGATTGGTGGATGTCTGTCTCACACCCCAAGCTGTGTATCTGTCCCACAGCCCAAGCATGTGGCCTAACTGGAAATCAAACTTGCCACCCTTTGGTTCACAGACTAACACACAATTATCTGAGCCACACCAGCAATGGCTCCAGCTTAAATTTTAAATTAAAATAAGGACTCTTCAATGATGATTTAAAGATGTCTCATAACACAACTGCTCACCCATCATTGATCCATGGCACTGGTTCAAAGAGAAGAAATGTGCTTACAATCCAGAAGTACATGAGACAACAACCTGATTCCCTCCCCAATTATGAGAAAAGATTCCCTTACCTGTAAATTTCTCTACCAGCTCCCCTGGACATGGGGCTCCCAGCTTTCTCCTCACATAGAGCTGAGGTCACTGGGGAAGGCAGAGTTTGCTCTAGAGGAAGAGGAGACTGCTGGACCCCCTCCTGTGTCTGGTGACGGTCAGCCAGGGTGAGTGTCCCAGGAAACAAACTTGTATTTATAGGATGGTGGTGACTGACAGGGACTAATGCCATTTTCCCCAGGTGTTCTGTCTCAGGAGCAGCTGCAGGCCTTGGGCCCAAGACTGGTGAAGCCCTCATAGTCCCTCTCCCTCATCTGCACTGTCTTTGTATTCTCCTTCACGAGTGGTTTTTGTTCCACCTCAATGTGGCAGCCCCCTTAGAAAGTGCTGGATTAAATGGGATGCACAGGTAATGATGGGAACTCTTACTACTGCCTGTCCTTTAACAGCCTCCAGAGCCATGTCCAAGAACCAGTTCTCCCTGCAGCTGAGCTCCATGACCACCAAGGACATGGCCGTATATTAAAGTGAAAGAGGCACAGTGAGGTGCATCAGCCTGAGCCCAGACACAAACCTCCCTGAAGGGGACAGGAGGGTTGGTTTGCAGGGGGAACTCAGGACACCAGCAGCCACAGTGGAAATAAAGTCTGGCACTGAACCACAAAGTCTGTTCTGTGTCCCCTGTTCCTGCTTCAGCACATGCTTCTGCCCTGGGGAGACAGGCATCAGTGTCCCCTATGGTCCTACCAGAGTTCCTGGCTGTGAGCTCTGAGAATAGGACCTGTGGGCTATTTGTCAGAGTGGCCCTCCCAATCCTCCTTAACAGTGTTGGCTATAGTGACTGAAAAAGGGGCTCCTGGGTTGGAAGCTTCACAGAACAAGGCAGGACCTATCTCAACATGGTCTCTGCTGGTTCCAGGTTCTGGAAGAAACAGGAAAGTGTAAGGGTGGGCACTCTCAAGTCTTTGTATCAATATTTGCATTTGTTCTGTTGTCAAAGTAGCCACTCATTCAGTTTTGGTGACAGTGGGGATCTTGCCCACATGCTGGGAGCTGGGGAGAAGGAAGACATGGAGTCATCATGATTTATATTGTGTGTGTGTGATATTTATTGGGCAAAAAGTACACTGAGATTCAAGCCACATGCAGGGGTGTTCAAATGAGACCTAAAGGAGAGGAACTTGAAGACATCAGAGTCACCCAAAGGCCCTGAGAGCTTCTGGGTCCTGGAGTGTCAGCTGTGTTAGCTGTGTCAGTGCATCTGGAAGCTTCAGGGAAGGGGTCCCCTGGTGGTTTCACATTCCTTGCTTAGGGATTCCCTGCAGAGTCACTTGGGTTTAGCAAGGCCAGCTCTCTGTCCACAGATGTCAAATCACATGGTGTCCCTTAGGGATCACACTGAATTTAGGAAGTAGTCTTCACTTCTGGAGATGAGATGCTGAGAGGTCCATTCCCTGTGAGTCAAGATGGGACCCTCCAGTGAAGGGTACAGGCTGGGCAACAGGGTGCTAGCAGGACCTATGAGCTCAGGGCTGCTTTCCCAGTTCAATATGTTGAGGGTCAGGACTTTCTCCTTTCAGGAATATATCTAAAACAATAGTTCGACAAGAGGTGACTGGAAATATCCTATACTGTTAGAGCATTTACCAAACTTGGTAAGACAAGAGGACCACGGTCAATGTAGGTATTTCTAAGACATCTTTGTATGTTAATTGTAAGGAGCTATAGGCAACAATAGTTTAAGCAACTCACCAGTGCAACCTTTTGGAGATACCCTGATCCCAGGGTAAAATATTCAGACATTAAAGCTTGAACTGTTCAGGTGGTCTCTGTGTGTCACACAAAGGTGGGGTCATAGGAGCAACATGCCTTGTGAAGGCTCCTTCCTCAGTGGGAGGAGGTCTGTCAACACAGAATTCAAGTTTGTGTTGTACGCAAACCACTCTAGGACTGTACTGTTTTATAGTCCATTTTGCTGCAGCAAAAGCTATGTCATGCTCATGTTCCCAGACCCTCTGATCCTTTATGTACCAAATGGTACTGATGTTTCAAAAATTGTTCCAAATGTGAGGTAAACACCCTCCAATTTAATGATCCCAATAATTTACATAACTGCTTTAATGTTGTGGAGATCAGAAACACTTGTACTTTATCAATTACTGCCTTAAATATTTCTTTCACCTTACCTGACCAGACAATCCTCAAGATCTTGACAGATAAACCAGACTCTTGTATCTTGTTTATGCTTACTGTCCATCCCTGCGGCTGCAATTGTTTCAGCAATGCAGGTACAAAAGTCTCTAGATCTGTAGGAGAGTCAGAAATCAGCATGATACCATGAATAAAGTGATGCTATTGTATTGTTTGGGGCTTTTGGCACATTTCTAAGCCCTTCACCACAAATCCATGGCACAGTATTGAACTATGCAGCTATAACTGTGGCAATACAGTGAAGGTCTTTTCAGGTGAAAGTAAATTGATCTTGACACTCAACTGCTTTGTTTATAAGGACAAAGGCATTAGTCAAATCAAGAACATAATGATAGGTTCCCAGCTCACAGCTCAACTTATCCATTGGCTTGGCTACTGAGTGGGCAGAAGCATGTAATGGTGGCATTAACCTTATTTTATTCCTGGTAATCTACTCTCATTGTCCACATGCCAATCAGTTTCCTCATAGGTTACATGAGGCAGTTAGTTCATAATGACTATTTATTAGACAAAGTATCTGGACCTTTTCCAGCTTTTGGGTACTATCCTTAATCTCTTGAAGAACTCCAGGGAGGCAGTGTTGCTTGGTATAGGTTAATTGGCATGATTTTGTCAAGACCAGTGGGGGATGCTTGGCATGACCCCAAACAGCAGGCTCACAACCTGGTCATGAACATGAAATTCCCTGGCAGTGGAAGTGAGTTACAACCCTTGGATCACATTGATTACCAAGATGTACTTGGGTATTGGGGAGTGATAGAGCACATATTCCTTGGGTGGCAGGTGCCCTATCTGCAAGGTAAGGGACTCCTGCTTCACCCACATAGTGGTACCACACTACTTGTCTATAATGGCCTCCACACTTAGGAAGCAATTGGGGTTTCCATGCCAAAGGGAACCTTTTACTCAGTGTCTACTAAGGCCAGTACCCATTGTATGCTTTTTTTGGGGGATCAGTAGATAGCATGCTCTGCATGTTGCCTCTGGTCTATTCTAGGTCCTACTAGGAGGGTCCCTCAGACTTCTCTTCAGTCAGACTGGAAAACCCAATCATTGTCATTGCAGGACACTCAACCCTGCAGGAGGACATCCACAAGTAATTGTGCAACAGATTCACAGAACATGTTTGAGTTGTGAATTATTTTTCATTACCTGTGCTGGGATTCCCTTCCTTTGTTATTTCTTTTGTTTCAGTTTCAACAATTGTAACAGCTCCTGAGGACCTTGTTAGATACTTTATCTAGTTTCCCCTTATAGGCTCCTGCCTCCAGCAGATCACATCTGGGGCCTAGTGACCCTGATGAATTATTTCTTTCCCTTTCCAGGTCCTACTGTGCACAAACACTTCCTGTTATGGGCAACTTTTGTCTCACATATGTCAGCTATGGTTCCACACCACATTGACAGTGTTGCCCACAGAAGGGCAAGGGTAGCTACTAAGTGTCTTAACTGAAATGGTGAGGTGTGTAACACCAAACCCCTAATTCCTGCTGTGAAAACATCTTCATCTGGGCTATGAGCATTCAAATTATAACTAGCATTCATCATTCTTAGTTCTCATAATGTCTGCTGTAACTCAGGATTTGGTTGCCACCAATGGTTGTACATGGCAAATTCTTCGGGTTTGCCCATGTAATGTGAGTGGCTGCCATGATTCAGTCTAACAGATTGATTACCTGGATTCTGATGCGCATTCTGCATCTGCTGTTTCAGTGCTGGGTGGGTGGTGCTGAATACAAGCTCACCTACTTCCAGGCCAAATAGCAAAATGCCTCCTTCCCCATATTCCACAATCTGAGCAAACAAGCAGCCAAAAGTTCTGATGCCTTTTACTGGAATTGGCTTCCCAAATCCACCAGCTCCACTCGGGAATATGAACACATCATGGAGTTCTCTGTTACCTGCGGTGAAGGCTGAGCTTATCCCTGGGGCATCAGGGGGCCTTTGGTTTTGATCTTATGCATTACTACTGTTCATGCCTTCAACATGAGTGGGGACTCCCCTCCTCATTACCCTCAGCCTCTGGGAAGTGTATGGCCTGTACTTCTGATTCTGATATGAAGCCAGTCACAATACAGGCCCTCATGGTGGCCACTTTTAACTGTAATAGTTCCCATGCTTTTCCCAAGGAATTCCTCATTTCCTGTTCCCAGGATAAGTCCTCCTTCAACTCTCAGACCTGTGTTCCCAATACCAGTGACTCCCAGACCACTTTATACAAAATGGTGAGGAATAAACACCCCATGACACTGGCTGCTGCCTGAACACTTTTCTTCTCTACAGAGTCCCCTGTCTTCATTAGGAAATTCTCTACCACCTTATGGTTAACTTCCACAACCAACCAGTCCTGCAGGGATATCCAAATATCCAGCACAGTCACCTCCATGAATTACATATGTGTGACAAGCCAACCCAGTAGCCCACCCTGAGTGGCTGTGGCTGACCCTGCTCCATAGTTTGGGTCTGAAGTGAATCCTGTCAACTTTGCAAAGTGTACTGCAGACGCTCTGCTCCAGGCAGGTTAACATTGGATTTGGCAACATAGAAAAATATGACAATAGAGCATTGCAGAGGAAGTTAATGTCAGAATCATTCCAGCAGCAGATTAGAATGACAGCAGAACATCCACACCACATCAACAACAGGAATGCATATGTAGAGAGTATTGAACAAAGGCGGGACAAAGCCAACAAGAACGATGAGATAGCATAGCACATGCACACTAGGATACACATTTATATGAGGATGATTGTGGGAAATACATTGGGATTGAGCCATGGATCTTAGCTACGGTCATCCCTGGACATGGCAGACATGGACCTCTACTTGATGGCTGATTTCCAGCCCTTTTCTTCACCTCTCACTGGGTACAAGATAACTTAACTCCTCACTCACTAAGAAGCTGAGTGCTCTGAGCTGTGTGCTGGCTGCTCTTGTCACCATGGCCTGCTTATCCTGGTGGGTGAACCCTGCCCCAAATGTCCGGGAAGGGCAGTCAGGGTCTCAGGATCCTAATGTTAGTGCATCCAAGACTTGGTCTCCATCCGAGGGTTGGGGTTGATTGAACAGAGTGAGTCCTGTCTTTTGGAGATATTTGCCTGGAGCTCTAACTTATCAGCCAAGAGCAAGGATCTGAATGAGGGACCCAGCTGTCCTCACTGGAAGGGGAGCATGTGACAACATGGCAGCAAGGAGTTATTGCTCTTGAATTCCCCATCTGGGAAATCTCCTTAGCTGTGCTGGGACAGGAAGGATGTGTACTTTGGTTCATATTGCCTAGCTGTTCCCAGTGTTGCATCTCTGTTGGAGCAAATACTTCTTCATCATCAGAGTTCCAATAGGACCATTTCAAGTTATGGTGATACTTTTAAAAATAATTTCTACATTCTGACTAGGATTGAAGCCCTTGTAGCTCTTCATACACTTGTGCTGGAGTTGAATTCCTGTCTGCCCTTTTTGCGTTGTGATGACAACTCCTTGTGAAATTTACTCTTGACATAAACTAAATACACCTGCACCTGGTTGATGGTTAAACCAGGTGCAGTGAATGACAGTGAAGCCTCTGGAACCTGACCACCCTGCAGAGAAGAATGCTTCTCTCCTGGAAAGGCAGACCCCCCATATCCTCTCACCTACTGCTGGCAACCACCCTTCTCCCCTCTGCTTCTCCATCTGAACCAAGAGTCCTGATATAAGAGGAACCTTCCAGTATTTGCTCAGCTTTGCCTGTGTTACTTCACTCAACACAATATCCTCAATGTTCATCTGTGTAGTTGCATGTGGCAGGATTTTCTTTTAATTATTGTAATAACACTGTGAGAAAACAACAACAACAACAACAACAACAAAATGAGTGACAACCAGTGTTTATCTAAGATCAAAAAGAAAAACTATTTGGGGAGCACAGATTTAGGCAAGAGACCTAATGCTGTTCTGACTAGGAGGGAAGGTAAGGGGTTCTTTTGAGAATGGGGAGATGCAGTTAGAGGCCTAGAGGGAAGGAGCTTAATTCATTGAAGACAAACTAAGTTAATCTTCAGCTGCAGGAGGGGGTGCAAATTTGAAGATTTTCTGCAATGTTCAGTGTCATTGTCAGGATGCCTCTCCCCGATCAGCTGTGCAAATGGTTGTTTGAAATGCAGTGTTGGGAGCCCAGGGAAAAGGTGACTGTGTGGAGGCCAAACCTATCACAGGTTGGACAAGGAAGACATGCCAGATGGTTTTCTGGAATGGCTTTCTGTGCTCTAATTTAACCTGGCTCCTCTCTTGTCAGCTCCTCATAGTAAGGCAATTTCCCATTTGATGTGCCCACCACAAATCCCTGAGTGTGCATCACATTGTGACTTACAGCAACCTCAGCCCCAGCTCTGTCTCCATATGGAAACTTCCAATGAGGGACACCTGCTTTGCCAGGTCCTCCTCCCACTTGGCAGGCACCATCCTGCTACTTGTGTTCATGTGCTGTGCTGAATGAGAGACCTCACCTCCATGGGGTCACAAGTGCTGAGCCTTCCTGACTGCTTAGTGCACACAATCAGCAACCTGGAGTGTCATCCACATTGTGGTGTATGGCAGGGTTCCTTATGTTTTAAGACTGAATAGTAAGTTTTCACTAGGAATGTATAGCACACTTCATTTCTCTTCCATTGATGGGTATTTAATGGTCCCCATGACTTGGCCATGATCAGTAGAGCAGCAATGACAAGGGGACTCTCTTTTCCAGACCCCAATTGTATTCTTTTAGGAGAGAGCGCTGAAGGCTGGGATGGTGGTCATGTAGGGCTTCTTTTTCCATGATTTGGGGGAAATGCCACAGTGCTTTCCAAGTGATGGCATCATTTAAGCAGGTGTTTGGTACTATGATGAGCTTAGGTTTAGTGTGGTTTTGTTTTCTTCTTCTTCTTCTTTTTTTTTTTGTTCTTTTTTTTTTTCTTCTTCTCTTTTTGAAAATTTATTTTGTGTTTGTGAAACTAGTCCTTTACTAAATACAAAATTTGAGTCATATTCTCTGAGTGTGTGGTCTATCACCAATCAGGGCTATTATGGTATCAATTATGATGGCTTATGTCCTAGGCCCTGGTGCAGATGACACCTGTGTCATGGGTGTGAGTCCACCAGACTGCTAACTTCAGGACACCTCTAAAAACACACACACCTTAGTTCAAAGTTGATCAGGTATTTAGACTGGCTGCAGGTCACCATGTTGGGCAAGCCAATAGGTGGCCTCAGCAGATGACAGTCTGGCAACAGGCCAGGTGTGTTGGCAATTCCTCAGTTCCCCCAGTGACCACAGCCCAGATATACAATGTGTGTGAGCCCAGCATTGAGGAATAGACCTACAAGAGGATTGAGAAATGAGTGCATTGATAAACAGAAAATTTCATGAGCTAAAAGTTTTACTTAAAAAGCTGGAGAAAGTAAGGAACAGATGTTTAAAATGAGCATAACTCTTACTACACATTTGAAAGGAGAATTACATGTTTTTATAAATTTGCTCAGACTCTAACACTGTCAGTCCAGTTTCTGGTTCCATTAAGGATTTACTATAACAAGGAAAATCTCGGGTGATGCAAGGGTAGTTTTATTTTTGCCATGAGTCTCATTCTGTGCACCCTCCTCACAGCTTCTGTTCCTTTGACCATTTTCAAAACTTCTGGAAATAATGTCTTCTGTTAGCCTTTTTTGAATATTCTAGTCATTGTGACAATACTTAATGTTAAATTTTCTAGAAGTTTAAGCTTTAAGCTATTATGTTGGCCAATAATAGCTGGTTTTTATTTATTTAATTTATTTATTATGAAGATTTTATTAATTATTTTTAGAGAAACTGTAAGGGAGGGAGGAAAAAAGGGAGAGAAACATCAACGTATGTTTGCCTTTTACCGGCCTCCAGGGAGGGCCTGGCTGGAGACCTGGCTTGCAACCTGGGTATGTGCACTGATTGGGAATTGAACCAGCAACACTTCGGTTCACAGGCTGGTGCTCAATCCACCAAGCCATACCTGGCAGGGTAACAAGTTAAGTTTTTAGGTTAAAACAAAAGACACACATTTCAGTTTCACCAATGACTTCATTGAACAACATATTCATCATTTTCTCACTAACTTCTATCATCTTTCCAGCAACTTCATAATTTCATTTAACTAAAACTTGTTTATCATTTTTGGCTGATAACTTTTTCAGTCTTCCAGAGAATTTAATTTTTTTCCATTAAAATAATTTTGTAAAGACTGAAGTAACTGGAAAACTAAAGATGCAATATCTGGTGAATATGGCAGATGTCAGAAATTTCAGCCAAACTGTAACAGTTTTTGGTCATCAATGTAGCATATAATCTAGTAATATATCAATAAAGAGTTTGTGTTTTCTGCTAACTGCTTCCAGATGTCATTCTTGTGTGCTGTTTTCAGTTGTTCTAATTTGAAACAGTACTTGCTGGAAGCAATTGTTTTATTTTCTGGAAGGAGTTCATCATAGGTAGACTCCCTTCTAATTACACCATATACACAATATCAACCTCTTTGGATGAAGACCAACCTCCTTGTAGTTAGTGGTGCTTCATTTCACTTGTCCCATGAAATTTTCCACCTCACTTTATTGGAAACTATTGGCTTTTCATTGTCCACTCTTTGTTTTAAAAATGAAAGATTTGTATTACATTTAAGTAGAGAATCCATGCAGAATGACACTCAAAGTTTTATTATTATTATTATTGTAAATTTTGTGTAAGCCAGGTCACAAAGATACTAACAAAATCAAAATGTTACAGATTTTCAATGTTTGATTTGGATATTCTGAACATGTTACCTATCTCCCAATAGATATAATATTAATTGGTCTCAACTAATGTCTCAGTTTGATTATTATAAGTATCAAATGGTCTAACCAGCCATGAAGAGCCATTGAAAAGCTCCAGACAGAACTTTGCAATTATCACCTGAAACATTAGATCACTCACAACATATTTTCCATGAACTGCAGATTTTTTTGTGTGTTTTTACCATTCTTGAAATTATAAAGCACAATTTGCCAAAACAGTTGTTAATTTTTCTTCCAATTTCTGTATTAAAATTACTACACAAATCCTCATCTATTTTGACAAGCTCCATTTTAACAGAAATTGATATGAGAGGTGTCATTATATAATCTAACAAAATCATTTTGAAGCAAGTTAAAGCAACTAAGTGCTATTAGAGATATCTTACAGAAAAGAATGGACTTTTATGCCAATGCAGGTGATACTATTAAGTAATTAACATTGAAATATCCAATTTAATTGCATTAATATTAGAGTGAGCTCAGAGTCCCAAAAAGGGATGGTTATTCTACTATGTCAAGGATCAGGGATTATCAGAGTTTAAGGATCTGAAGTAGTCCTTCTATTACTGTTCCAGAGTTTCCAGGGTCAATTCTGTTCATATCAGGGTTTCCCTGAGACTGGGCCATGGATGTTCCCCTTGGGCACACGAGCTGCCATGGAATAGACACCACAACCATTGGCAGTGTGGCCTCATCCTGTGGGCTACTCACCAGTCATTGCAAGGTAAGCAGCAAATTCAGGCCCAACACACCATGAAGAGACATAAAGTGCTCCTTACCAGAGTTGACCCTCTTTCAACATAGCTTTGATTTTGCTATTGGTCAGGTTCTGTTATAAGAAGTTTTCAACATGATGATGTCCAATTCCTTGATATAAATTCCTATATGAGTTATTCTTGGGCCAGTGAACCTGATAACCATGGAGGGTAAGAGATGCTCAGTGGGAACAAGAGCATGGGACACAGTCGACCTGTGTCATTTGATATCCCAGGAGCAGACAGGGGAATAGAATCATGGACAGCAGGTTACAGGCTCTCTACTTGGTCCTGCATGTGTATGGATGAACCAATTCATGGCAGTGCCTTTCAGAAGACATTATATGCCCTAAATAAACCCATGGTGTAAACAATCGTCTTCTAGGTTGCTCTTCATGCCTCTAACACAGTGCACATTATAGTGAACTGGGAAGTACAGCACATGTTCTGACACAGAATGTTAACCAGGATGATTCCCCCAACACAGCAGTGGAGACAACTTTCAAAATGTTTCTTTTACCTCAGATCATAGTCTGAAACAGATTGGAAGTCCTGACTCTCAGAAAGAGGTCCATTCATAGTTGGCACACTCAGAGATCAATTAAATTGAGGCTGTGACAGCTGCCTTATCCATGGCAGTCCACACAGCTCTGGACCAGCTGTAGAAAAAAGTCTTCTGTGCAGGTGGTGGATTTTTACTCTGTTCCCCATTATAGACAAAGGTGGCCTCTCCAAGCAGGGGAAGAGATGAGTCAGTATGGCCAGGGTGGAGTCTATTCCTTTCTCTAATTGCCTTCAATAAGAGGAAGAAAACTTGCATAATTCAAATATCTGATGGAGGCCAGGTGATCAAGGTTAACAGCATATCTATGTTCTCTGTGTCTGTGTCTTCCCCAAAAATAGCCACACAGCTGCCTCCTCCCAACAGTGTCAGACATGATTAGGGGATCCAGAGTGTGCATGGGAAGGGACAGTGACAGATGCCAAGTCTGACCACAGGGCCAGCTGCAGCAATATCAGTTACACCTGACTTTCTAACACTCACATTGTGATGTCCATTTACATCAGGGCCTGAGTTTATCTAGGACCCTGATAACAGTGGGAACAAAAAAAAAAAAAGACTGAATGGATCCAAAACCATGGTCCTCGGCCATACACAGGCTGTAGCAGCAGTTGTCTTTTAAAGTCCCAGGTGAATGTGGCTCACCTTAGCTGATCGAGGAACATGCCACAGATGATGTGCAACTTTCTTAATAGTAGTGAGGATACTGACTCCCCAAGTGTATATAGACTGCTGTGTAGGTAACACTAGATTCAGAAAGCAATTCATTTTCTTATTATAGCGAAGGTGTGCCCCATCCTGACCTGGATCACATTCAGGGGAGGAGTGTGGAAGTTCAGGGCCACATGATGCACTCAGAGTTACAAGATGTGACCTGTTGACATAAACAAGGATTGATTATGATTCTGTGTTTAGTTGTTAAAATGCTAAAATGACCACCCTCCCCTGGACAGTCACCTATGTGAGGTATAGCCCAATTGGTAGGTCATAAGCCCAGAGCTCCTTATATAGTAGAAAGACATGCAAATAAGGCCCCTCTGTTCAAGAAAAGCAGCCCAGCCCTGACCCTGCAGCTCTGGGACAGCCAGGGATTCCCAGGTTTCTCCAGTATCTGGTCAGTATAGAACATAGACCACTCACCATAGAGTTTGGGCTCAGCTGTGTTTTCCTTGTCACAATTTTAAGAGATAATTTATGGAGCATGAGAGACACTGAGTATGAGGGTGGATATGACTGAGAGGAACAGTGGATGGATAATAGTTGCTGACAAGAAGTTTTTTTTTTTTTTTTCTTTTTTTTCTTTTTTTTTTCTGTTTTCAGATGTCCAATGTGAGGTGCAGCTGGTGGAGGTGAAACCTGGAGGGTCTCTGAGAATCTCCTGTTTGGCCTCTGGATTCACCTTCAGTAGCTACTGAATGTACTGGGTCCGCCAGGCTCCTGGGAAGACACTGGAGTGGGTTGGTCTAATCACTACTGATGGAAGTACCACATACTATGCCAACTTGGTGAAGGGCCAATTCACCATCTCCAGAGACAATGCCAAGAACACGCAATACCTCCAAATAAACAGCCTGAGAACTGAGGACACGGCCCTCTGTCACTGCACAGAGGAGGAGATACAGTGGGGAGGGGGGGTCACTGTGAGCCCAGACACAAATCTCCCAGCTTGAGAAGCTATGACCACCAGGGGATGATCATAGGCACTAAGCACCAGGACCGTTCAAAAGCAGGTGTAGTGGGAAATGTGGGCTACTTTACTATGTGATTTCCTTTTCCTGTAACAGTTTCCCTAGGGAACCTCTCTGATTTCTGAATCTGCACTCACCCCTGAAGTCTCTGAGTTAGAAAAAATGTGTTGTCAAGAAAGAACATTCTCACATGGGAAAAAGCCAGAGACTTTTTCAGACACTGTGTGTCCACTTCCAATGAACCATCAAGCTTTCTGGGCCACGTCAGCTGAAGCAAAGACTCTACCGGATGCAGTAGTGCATTCCAGCCTCAAAGCCTCAGGGTCACTCACAGGACACAAGCATTCTGGGCAGCAGTCATTTAGGCAAATGACCATAAAGCCAGAGGAGAAAGTGTCATGGTAGCAAGAGTCATACACATGGCATCATGTTCACAGCACCAAGAATAGGTCTCACCACACTGAGGAAGAGGAACCCAGGAGAGCATGGTGTAGATGTGCAGGATGATTAACGACACACAACCCAAGGGGACTTGAACAGTTACCAATCACATTGCTGAAAAATCAAGGAAAAAGAGAAAAGGCCCTTCATCAAGTATGATATGCTTTGAGTGCTTTATTTTATCTAGGTCACAGTGGCAAACACAAGGCTCTCGGGCCAAATCCCACCCTCCACCTTGTTATATACGGCCCTGAATCTTAAGCCAGGGACATGCTGGTATCTCAGGTTACTGAACAATATGTTCAGCCCTGTTGCTCTCAAAGGGCTGATTGTAATGGTAATACTGTATAAATGTAACTACTCCTTAAAAGCTCACTTAATTGTTATGGAGTAGTTACAATTACACAGTCCTAAAATTATATCCAGCCCTTTGAAGGCAACCACAATGCTGATGTGGACCCCTATGAAAACGAGTTTGACACCCCTGGTCCAGGTGATGAGGGAGGGGAATTCTGGGTACAGGGGCTTGTTTGGTTTCAGTCTCCCAATGGCATCTAAAGAGAAGACCCAGTCTTTCTCATCAGATTTTTCATGTAGGAAAAATGGAGATGAGGATGGAAGTAGATAGCAGTTTACAGCAGTCACAATAAAATAAGATAAACTATGACTACATAGTTCACTGATCAACCATAATAAATGAGCATAAATAGATAGTCATTAAGTGGTGGCAACAACCATATCTATAAAAATAACAGTAATTACAGGTGAACAAACAATGATGATGATAGTGATAATGAAGTTGATAGTGATGGTGATGATGACGATTCACTGAGTCAAGAGTGTTGGTGCAATAAAATTGTGGCTCCTCATAGTTTGACAATTTTACAATTTGCAATATGATTGCCTGATATTTCCAGTACCTAGTTTGCATCACTCAGACCTGTTACATTATTGTTGACTTCACTCCCTGTCCTGTGCTTTATACTCTGTGCATAATCAGTAACAGCCAACTTGTACTTATTTATCTTTTTTTATTTTTCACTCAGGTTCACAAATCCATTCCCACTTAAAACTTCTGGATTTCTGGTCTGTTCCCTGGTTCTATGAGTCTCTCTGTGTGTCTGCTTGTTTGCTTATTTAGCTCTTTCGATTCCACATGTAAGATAGATTATTTTGTTCGACTAGCTTTACTCAACATAATACCCCATAGTTCCATCCACATTATTTCTTATAGCTAAAGAGTTCACATTTTATTACTGAATCAAATGTGAAATCCCTGAGTTAATCAGTCCTTTTTCATGTTGATGACAAAATTCTCTGTGGGGCTATTTCGGAGGAAAGTGATATAAGACAACTTGAACATGCTAGATGAGGAGGAAAAATTACAGCATAAAAAAATAAGCATTCTGGATGTGTTAGCTCCAGGTTGCTTAATTTCACCATCATGTACCTGTGAGGATCTCTTCTTGGCTCTGCCCAATGATCCACATATCATGTGACTTCATGCCCAGGTGATGCCCATCTCATGTGCAAGAAGTTAAAGTATTCCTGAAGGTAATTTATAAACATGACAACATTGAAGTAGGATTGAGAGAAGGCTTCTGACATTTATTTCTAATGAATCAAGAGTGAACCTGTCTCTTGTATTCCTGATTAGGACTATGTCTCATGTCCACAGAGGCAGAGGTGCTGATAGTGAAAATAAAGCTGAACATGGACAACAGGTGGGGTTGACTTTGGGGGGAATGGGTGGGTGAGGAGGGGGACAGAGGGGAGCAAAAAGGGGATGGATGTAATAACAACAATAAAATTAAAAAAAAAAAGAAAGAAAGAAAATAAAGCTGAAACACCATGGCTAAGCAGTTTCACATAAAGTGAGAGCCACCAGCCTGAGGAAGGAAAGGAAATGTAAATGTAATGAATGGATAAAGATAAATGATGCTCTTCATATCAATTAAGTTTTCTATAATTTCAACATACTCCCCAATTTCTATCACAATCTTCATCTAAGCAAACCTGGTCATGACTGAGTTCCTTCTTTGCTTCCAATATTTGAATTTTGTTTTATTACTGAGTCTAAAGAATAAAAACAAAAATGAGTCAGTGAGGCTGCTACATATTCAACACCAAACTCCCCTGAAGGAACATGACCCAGGATCACTGTCTGCTTTTCTGTAGAGTTCACACTTCTGTCTCCCAATGACCCACATGGACACTCCATCTCCTCCAATACTGGGTCCATGTGCTATAGAGTCACACTTTGTTCTTAGTTCATACTCTTAACACTTTTTCTTCTTCTTTTTTTTGGTGGGGGAGAGCAGATGGAACTTCCATTCTTCTCAGAATGATGTCCTCTGTTCATGATGGTTGAATTCATTGCTGTGTTCATTTCTGGCCACTTGAAAAAGCATCTATCATTTGAAATACTCCCCATTTATAAAAACTTACTCTCCTAGGTATTTTTCTCATTTCCTTGAGTAGTTGAACCACTGGGGAGGGCACAGAACTAAATAAGAAGTAATTATTTTATTTTTCCCATTATTATTATTGTTTCTCTTCACTGGAGGACATTTTAAAATTAATGTTAGTGAGAAAGTATGGGATAAAATAAGTGAGAGAGAAATAAAAAGAAGAAGACAGAGAGAGATTAGTTGTCTTCCCCACATTCCCAGAAAGGGGATCATGCAAACCCAGACCTAGGATTGAGGCCAAATCTTAAGTAAAAATATTACACTCCCAATACTGAGCCAAACTGTTCAAGGGTGGGGGAGTAATTGTAAACAGACAAGCCCTGGCACAGTGGGTAAGGCACCAGCCTGTGAACCCAAAGGTCACTGGATTAATTCCCCAGTTAGGGCATATGACCAGATTGCAAGTCAGGTCTCCAGCCAGGTCCATAGCTGGAGGCAGGTGAAAGGCAACCATACATCGATGTCTCTCTCTCTCTCTCTCTCTGCTTCTCCTCCTTCCCCTCTCTTTGAAAATAAACAATGAAATCTTTTTTTTTCTTTTAATTTTATTGTTGTTGTATTACATCCATCCCTTTTTTCTCCCCTCTGTCCCCCTCCCCACCCACCCATTCCCCCCAAAGTCAATCCCACCTGTTGTCCATGTCCATGGTTCCTTTATACTAGGTTCTTGTCTAAGCTGCTCCCCTTCTTTGCCTCTGCCTCCCCCGTCCCCCCTACCCCTTTCCTCCTGACCACTGAAGGCCTATTCCTTGTATTCATACACTTGGTTCTGTTTTACTTGTTGTTAGTTTTG